>ML785318.1:99029-118800 GCA_009831015.1 Picea engelmannii | reverse complement strand
TAGGAAATGAAATTCTAATGTTATTTGAATGGCAAAGCTATTGTGAGCTAGACTATAATGGCATTGTTATTAGGATATGGTTAAGTTTTGATTATTATGTTAGGGTGAAGTAGTACCTTAACTAAAAAGATAAATTATCAAGCTTATTACTGGGAATGAGGAATGGCCTTATGTATGAAATTAAGGAAGGAAATACTTTATGAATTCAATTAAAGGAGGAATTGTTTTATGTATTTAATTAAGGAAGGAAACTCTGTGGATTAGGTGTTAGTTGCAAATCATAGGGGTAATGAATATTTAATGTATAGTCTTGAATTATGTTTTTTTTTTTGACATAGGACTCAAATTCGGAACTGGAGACGTTTGGTTAGGGGAATTTGTTTAAGGATTTATTAAGGTGTTGATGTCTTAGGGCTATTTAGGCTGATTCCTTCATCCACATTATTGCGACGTGCCCTTTAGGATGCACCACGTGCTCCAAGGGTGCCGCTCGCCTCTTGAGTTTCTTTTGTGCGACATGCCCTTCAGGATGCAACACGTGCTCCAAGGGTGCCACTCGCCTCTTGCGTTTATTTTGTGTGACGTGCCCTTCAGGATGCACCACGTGCTCCAAGGGTGCTACTCACCAACTGGACTGATTGGTAGACATCTATAACCCCTGGAGTCAACACTCCACCAGGTGAACTTGTGGGAGACTAAGGGTTCTAAGGAATAAGGCCCCCACCTTATTGCACGCCCCTTAGAATCATCGTGAGTGACTGTCGCAGTCTTCCCTCATGGCATCGTGGATCCTCTCGAACTAGGTAATCGTTAACCTACAGTTCGAGCCACGGCGGGAGTGCTAGTAGGCGGTGGAAGGGCTGTTGTCCACCCCTCTCCCTCAACCTCTCTGGAAATCGTGTGTGGCCCCTTTACTCCATATGTGAGTCTGGTCGGCAAGCTATCGTCAGCCTGCATCATCATCAATCATGTCAGAAATGTCAACATCAAATCATCAAATCAATGAAATATCATAGTAAATAAATCAACCCAAATAGCACACTCTCTGACTCAATCCGTAGTCCAAGGGGGTTCTACCGATGCCTCTACATCCTCAAGGTCCAAAACCATGCACACTCAATACAACTGAGTCAATAGCACCTGTCTACATCAAATGGTAGAACATCATGTCGTCTATCATAGCGCATCATAATCAAGTATAAATGTTTTAACATCAACAAAGTCCAAATCACTTGCGAGCAAGTGTCCTCAAATAATAAGTGTTCTTAGTGTGCCAGAGAGGGATGTTACATATGTTAACACTCGGGGGGGATCGTAATTTATGCTCTGTGTGTACAGTAGAGTCATTTACCTCTATGGGGATCCATAATTATTGTTTGTGTGGAATACATCAACATTGTTTAAATCGTGTCTTATGATCTGTGTAAACCAAAAACGTTATCCACCCTCGGCGGGGATTCATCATTACGCTCTGTGTAACATATATTAACACCTGGTAGATCATAATTCATGTTCTGTGTATGCAAAAGCGTTACTTACCCACTATGGGTATTCGTGATTTCGTTCTCTGTAAAATATATATCTACACTGTGTAACTCGTAATTAATTCTATGTGTAAGCAAAAGCGTTACTTACCCTCTATGGGGATTCATGATTACGTTGTGTAATATATATATCATCCTTCTGTAAATTGTAATTCATTCAACGTGTATGAAGACGTGTTATTTACCCTCTGTGGGGATTCATGATTACGCTGTGTAATATATATATCAGCATTCTGTAAATCGTAATTCATTCTCTGTGCATGCAAATGCATTACTTACCCTGTATGGGGGATTCGTAATTGCGCCCTATGTAATTATAGATAGCAGTATTAATCCTTTGTAGGAATTTTAGATTTACTCTCTTTGTAATTATACTAACACTGTGTAAATCGTAACTTATGCTATGTGTATAAAAAATAGTATTTACCCTCTGTGGGGATTCGTAATTGTGCTCTGTGTATTAATTTAACATTGTGTAATCATAACTTATTCTCTGTGTATACAAAATCATTATTTACCCTCTCTGGAGATTCGTAATTGTGCTCTTTGTGTTTATTTTAACACTATATAAATCATAACTTATGCTCTATGTATACAAAACCATTATTTACCCTCTGTGGGGATTCATAATTGTTCTCTGTGTGTTTATTTTAACATTGTATAAATCATAAATTATTCTTTGTTTATAAGTGAAGATTATGCACAATTACATTAAAGTAATGATGGGGTCATGTTTTGTTTTGCGAAGGTACTCATCAACTAAATTTGGGTCTACTCCTCCCCCTTTGGATCGTGGAAATATTTATCACAAGCACAAGTGGCAATCTGGTTCTTCGTTGAATTCAAGATAAGTATTTTTTTTACTTTTTCTTTATACTTAATTTCCATAGAATTAAAATACTAGCATATATTACTAAACCCCTCATTTTTATCCTTTTGAATGTTTATGCAATCAAGGGAAGAGGATCGAGGACACCTCTTGCTTGAAAGGTATTTGAGTTCCGATCTAGGCGTACCTTACTTCGATTACAACATGATTCTCTATGTACTTCTTAGAATTATGTTTACATTACAAGTTACTGTGGATTCTTTGGTCTACAATACTGTAATATTTTGAACAATGTTGGATTGAATAGAAGGGTTGATTTCGTAAGATACTTTGAGTTAACTGCTATGTTTATGTAGTAATAAAAGTTGTATTCGAACTATTATTCTTTCTATCCGTTCTCTGTGTTGTTATACCGATCTGAATAGAAATTCAACATAAATAAATCAATGGTCAATAGGAACATAGAAACAGTTCTATTTTTCCTTTATGCATGAACGCATATGTATGTATATACAGTCATTCATACCTATATAACCATTCTTAATGACCACTAGGAACATGCAATAGTTCTATCATTTATTTATGTAAGAATACATATGTGTGTATATACTGTCATTTATATATATGTATAGCCTTGTTTAATGACTAGTAGGAACGTACCACAGTTCTTTCATTTCTTTATGTATGATTACATATATGTGTATATACAGTCATTTATATATATGTATAACCCTATTTCATGATTAATAGAACATACAATAGTTCTCCTATTTCTACAAAGTGATCACATATATATATGTATATACCATCATCACATAACCCATCACATTCCTAACAAATAATAAGCAAGAATAATATTGATAAGGAATGCAAGTAAAGGTACATATCTAAAAACCTAATGCTGGGACACAAATGGAACAACCACGTTCCACCCAACCATAAAATAGAACAACCAAGCTCACTTTCCATGTTCATCCCCTAGCCTAACCATGAGTCCACAAGGGAAAACTGAAATGATCCTATTTAGCTACAGTCACCATCCACAACTTATAAATTCCTTTTTCTCACTCTCACAGTGCTCATAACAACAAAAATAGATTTCATTTCTGCAACATACTAAGCAGTGTCCTGCCTCCTCCATATGTTTTTTTTATATGCATATTGTGCCTAGGTCTTTACTTCCCTCCTTGGGAAATTCACAACTTTGAAAATCCATGCTTTTTAGGGGATGCTAGTGGTCAAATATCACATTTTCCACTTGTAAAACCCATCCTTGAGGTAACTCAAATATGTTCCCCACTCATGGAGTCATGGCCAACTATTTTTAACCTAGTTGTTCCATTTGTCTTCTAGCATTTAATTTATAATTTTTTTATCTTTCACATGTTTCAAAATAAAATAAGTTAGTTGGGCAAGTCAAATCTTTTCCCAACAATCATCAAATAATTAATTACAATAATAAAATTCCAAATTCGAATTTGCCACAAATGGAAAATAATTTCCAAATCCAAATTTTCCAAAAATGGAAATTTATTCCCAAGTAAACTTAGGATTCAATATTCTGATATTTTTGGGGATATTACATCCTCTCCCCCTTAAGTACAACACTGTCCTCATTTTTCATTCCTCTATCGGAATAGGGTTGGATAAGATTTCTGCAAATCTTCCTCCAATTCTCAAGTGGCCTCGTCAAGGCTAAAGTGCTTCCATTGCACTATTACTTGGGCAATGGCTATGTTCCATAGTATTGTTTGTTTCAAGTACAGAGTGTGCAGAGGTTCCTCTTGGAACTCGCCTTTTGGTTCCACCTACACCATGTTCCAACCAATGATGTGAGTATGATCATGAATATACTTTTTTTTAATAAGGAAGCATGAGAAACATTATGAACTTTTAAGTTTGCAGGAAATGAAAGTTGATACATCACGGGTGCAATTCCAGTTAAAATATCGGAGGAGCCACAAAAACTGGGTGCTAACTTTGAACAATTTCCTAGGCTATAGCTTTAGAGAGCTTCTCCTTGCTTTGAATTTCATATACGCATGGTCCCCAATTTGAAATTGCTGGTGTCTCCTTTTAAAATATGCATAGATTTTCTATCAGTCTTGGGCCTCTTTTAAATTTTGTTGTACCCTTTTTACCATTTTCATCATTTCCTAGAGCATTTTCGGTCCCCTCATTAGTTTTTCAACTGGATTATCCTAGCTAATAAGACTTGTGCATTTCCTTCCATATAATGCTTTGAAGGGACTCATCTTAGATGATGTCTGATAGCCATTATTTTAACAAAATTCAACTAGGTGTAGGTACTCCTCCCACTTAGTTGGTTTCTTTCTCACATACATTTGTAACATGTCTTCCACAATCTGATTTGTTCATTCGGTTTTCCCATCCGTTTGTGGATGGTATCTTCTTCTAAAATTCAAGTTAGTATCCAATCTTGCAAACAATTCCTTCAAAAACTTTGACGTAAATTTGACATCTCTATCCGAAATCAACATTTCAGGAATTCCATGCAATCTAAATATTTATTTCATAGATTTTTTAGCGATATTAATTGCATTATAAGTAGATTTCACAGGTATAAAATGTGCATATTTTCTAAGTTTATCAATCACTACCATAATCGAGTCATTTTTCTTTTGAGTCTTAGGAAAACCTGTGATGAATTCCAACGAGATAATTCCCACTTCCATTCTCATATAGGTAGAGGTTGTAGCAGACCGGTCGGATGTTGATGTTCATCCTTTACCTATTGACAATCTAAGAATTTAGATAAATATTCAGTTGTTTTGCTTTGTATGTTAGGCCAATAAAATAATTTTCTTAAGGATGTTATCATTTTCTGGTATCCTGGATGACCAAAATATGGCCTTTTGTGCAATTCATCAAGAATTGTTGACTTTAAATTAGCATAATTAGGTATGTACAACGTGTTTTTGAACCTTAACAATTCATTTTGATCTAAACTCAGATTTGTTTTGTCCATTTTTTCTACATTTCCTTGTAATTATGTTGTTGTTTTGATGTCTTTTTCATCATTACAACTTGCATATTTTATTCTTTGTTCGATGTCATTTTGTTCTTTGCGAAGACATATCTTAAAAATTTCATTAGTCCTTTGACTTATGGCATCTGTAACTTTGTTTTCTTTTCCTTTGATGTGTCTTACCTCTAAATAAAATTCAATTAAGAATGCTAGCCACCTCATTTTCCTTGCATTGAGATCTGGTTGACTGAATATGAACTTTACACCACTTTTGTCAGTTAGTTACATAAACTTTCTCCCCATTAAATAATTTTGCCACATTTTTAGTGCATGAATTACGACTGCTAACTCCAAATCATGTGTGACGTAATTTCGTTCATGTTTTTTTAGTTTACATGATTCGTAACAGATTACATGTCCATCTTGTGTTAGGACATCACCCAAGCCTTCTTTGCTTGTATCCACACAAACTGTAAAGTCTTTATCAGGATCCGCTACCCTTAGAATAGGTGTTGTAGTTAACAACCCTTTTAGTTTGTCAAAGTTGTCCTGACACTTTTCAGACCAAGTAAACCTTATTTTGTTTTTCTTTAGAGATGTAATTGGATATGTGATCTTAGAAAATCCTTCGATAAATCTATGGTAATAGCTGATAATTCCCATGAATAATCTAATGTCTACTACATCCTTAGGGATAGGCCATTCCATAATAGATTTTATTGTCTCTGGGTTAACTACAATACCATCTTCAAATATCACATGTCCTAAGTATTGTATCCTTATTTGGTAGAAGTTGCACTTATCAAACTTTGCCTACAACTTGTGTGTTCCTTAAGGTCTGCAATACTATTTTCATATTTTCTTCATGTTCTTCTGTTTTTTAGTAAACTAAAATATCATCGATAAACACCAATAAAAATTTATCCAAATATTGACTGAATATACTATTCATGAAACAAATAAAGGTTGTTGGTGCATTAATGAGACCAAAAGGAATTACGACAAACTCATAATGTCTATATCATGTTATAAATGATGTTTTATTTATATCTTCATCCTTTATTCTAACTTGGTGATAACCAGACCTTAAATCTAACTTAGAGAAGATCTATGCTCCTCCCACTTGGTAAAATAGGTCATTAATTATGGGTAAAGGATACTTATTTTTAATCGCCATCTTATTTAGTTGTCGATAGTCAATGCATAGCCTCAAAGTCCCATATTTTTTTTTAATGAAAAAAATGGGTTCTCCCCAAGCAGAGACACTTGGTCTGATATATTCTTTATCGAGTAGTTCTTGCAGCTGAATTTTCATCTCCGTTAATTTAGGTAAACTCATTCTACAAGGTGCCTTAGATATCGGTGCAGATCTATGTAGTAGATCGATAGAGAAATGTATCTGTATTCTTGGAGGTTGTTCTGGTATTTCATCCACAAACACATCTCTAAACCCATGTAGGACTGCAAGGTATTCTAAACTGGGTTTATTTTCCTTTTCTAATAGATTAGTTACTTGAACAACATAAACTTGGAAGCCCTTATTCATACATTTCTTAAATTGCATGGCTGATATCTGCCTAACCTAAACTAGTTTTCTGATCCCTTGTATTGTACTAATTGAGTTGTTTTCATCTCTGTAAGTAAGTGACTTCTCATAAAAATTCAAAAGTACTTTATATTTCTCTAACCAATCCATTCCAATGATTATATCATAACATCCCAAAGGTAAAATATTCAAATTTAAATTTGTACTTTGACCATCTATGTTGAGTTCAGATTCATAAATGAAATCTGTTACTTTTATCTTAGTCCTTGTTTCTAACTGTACTAACCATGGCTTAGCATGCTTTACTTTCTTGAGTTTGTTTAATTCAACTAAACTAGGAGTAACATAACTCAAACTAGATCCTGGGTCAATTAATATAGAAATGGGATTATCATGAATTTTACCTTCAAACTCTAGGATAGTGGATTGACGATCAACTTTCCTGCCATCCATAGCTGCATTAATTATGTGCACGCTTTTGCCCATATCTCCTACTTTAGAAGATTCTTGCAAGTTATGGACTATAGTTCTTGCTATGGAAGTTAACCGTGGACAGTTCCTTCTCAAGTGAGGTTCCCTACACTACCAACACTTTAATGGTTCTTTGTGGATGTCCCCAACTTTATTCACTCCCATATTAACTGGTCTACCTCCCCCTTGAGCACTCTAGTTGTTGGAATGATAGTCCTTCTTTTGGAAACCTTTTTCCATATTCTAGAAAAGGGATGATTGGAAGTGATGCAGGAGCATCCCTCATGACAATCGAGCCAACATGGAAGCGGAAGATAGCTGGAAGACGTCCAGCGCAAAATTTTTGAAATTTCCCTTGAAGATGATGCGCCAAGCATAAATGAGATCATTTAATGAAGGTGCCTTGGTAAAAATGTAATCATACCTCGAGCCATATGCTCTCGTCTTCAAGTAGATGGAGGCATTTATAGTAGTTAATGCAGGTAGATAGGATTTTTCTAGATTCGACAGTTCTAGAAGAAAGGAGGGAGAACGGATATAGACACCCTCATTTCTCATTGTAACATTAGACAACGTAATTCAGAGTAGGAAGAACATAGGAGAGAAGCAGAGAATTATAGAAGAACACCCATGTATAGATCTTGAATTAATAGCAGAAGTTGATTCAGATTCATGGCTGTAGTGTTATTCTCTGTGTATGTGTGTTGAATGCTATGCTAATGAGTATTACTTCCTGTTATGCATTTTTTATTATGCTGTATGTATGATTTCATGTGTTGAGATTGAACTCTGAGAGGGAGTGGAACGAATTTCAATTGTTTCTCTGTCTGAGTGAGAGATTTCCTGCAAGGAGTGCAGTCGAAGTTGTCCGCAAGGAGTGCGTTGACCGAAGACTCAGATAGTCTAACTGTTGTTCTCATTTACTCAACGAGTGTATTTGGGCATAAGAGTCGTGCAAGGAGTGTGCAGGCCAAGCTGAGACTCAGAGTTGCGATTCTAAGCAGAGAAATTGAAGGACTATTGCTGCAGGTGTGCGCAGAGTCAAAAGAACTCAACACTGGAGGTGTTTGAGAACTACCGCAAGGAGTGCGTGCAAAGAACCTCTTTGAGGTTGAAGGTGTGAGAAAGATCAGAAGGGATAAGGCCTTCAAACCCATCGATAGAAGCACAGAGAGTCTGTGCACAGAATGATTGAATAGGTGCTGCAAAGTTGCATGCAGAAGGACTAGTCTCCATAGAGAAATACTGGTTTCACTCATAGAAGAAATCTTCAAGAAGAAAAGAAATCGACGGTCAGGATCTTACGGTGAGGATTAGTGAAGTCCCGTCAACCATTGGATCTACCACAGAAGTGAGGAACTTACGGCCGTGTTCGGAGTTCAAGCTCCAGAGATTTAGGACCGTCAGATCTCACTAAAACACCCGTCATTCGTCGGATCTGACAGAAGTTGCACAAGGGTTATCATCGGGATTCGCAGGATCGGAAGTCTCGTGGTTGAGTGCTTTTTGACATTTGAAACCTTGAAATCCCTGGAAGATCTGGGTCATCCATCTATTGAGACAGGTGGCAGGGAGTGAGAGTTCATCGACATTTTCAGAGTTTCAGGAGCCAAGGATCCGTGACCAGAAGAACCCCGAAACGATGGAGGAATCGTAGCCATAGGATCTCAAGGAGGACATGTGTCGCGTGATCACCAGATCGGGATTTTGGTCATCGGATTTCAGGTAAGAGAAGGTTCCTGGTTTTGTAAAATAGCGAACCCCGAGAGTTGATCTGGACCGTCCACCCTTTGGGATGCGTGTCAGGAATCCGGCGAGAGTCAAAAATCGAGAAATCAGAGTTCTGGAGGACAAGGGAGTCGAGACATTGTAAGTCCCAAAACCCTAGAGGAATCGGAACAGTTCATTAGAAGGGATGCGTGGAGGCTATCAGTGCCAGCGGGAAAATTCCGATAAGGAATCATCCATCGAGGTTTGAGTCATCGGGAAATCGGGGATTCTGGTGACAAGGTATTTGTGTGTTTTGGTTTCGCGAACCGCAAAATCCCGATGAGGAGGAAGGTGTACCCGTGCGGCCAGCTATCAGCATGATAGGAAAGAGGAAGGCGTCGTAGTGGAGGACATTTGTCAGCCGGAAAAAGAATCGGTGTTTGGGAAATCGGGAAACCCAAGGGTAAGAGTTTTATAGCATTAGAAATCCAAAAAACCTGACAGGATAAGACCGTGGTCATGGGTTAGCAATCATATGAGCTAAGGGCTATAGACAGGAGGGCTAGCGTGGATAAGGCGCATCGCGAATCGGGAAATTGCGAGTCTTGGAGACGTGGGTATTTCGACATCGCAAATCCCGAAACCTCGATAGGAGTTATAGCCACGGTCATATAGGAGTCGGTCATGTGGATCCAAGGCTTAGCCAAGGGGGGCGAAGGAGACAAAGGAGAACATCGGAGATCAGAGTTCGGTGATTCAAGTTGCCAAACCTTTGTGGGTGTTAAAACTCCGATAGTGGGAATCCTGATAGAAGGAGGGGAGTCCCTAAAGATATTTCTGTGGGTGGAATATTTCCTGATCGGTAAATAGAGAACCTTTGAGTTCTTCGGGCCAGGAAGGAATTAGAAGATCCTGTGAGCGGACGTGCCCCGAGGGTGGTGCACCTGCCGTCAAGTGGTATCAGAGCTTAGAAGAGCTTCTTTTCTTTCTGTAGCAGAGGAAAAGGGAGAATTCACCATTCCGCCAAGGAGAAGGGGTAGACAATCACCCGATCCAGAGGAGGAAAGGGAAATGTCCAGAGAAAGAGGTAGGCAAGTGCAGAATCTAGACATGGAGAGAGAAGTGAAAAATCTTCATTCCAGAATGGAGGACATAGAGGTGAGAGAAAGGCGCAAAGCTGATGTAGGAGATACCAGTGAATCCAAAAATGAAGATGATGTTGGACATGGAGGAGAAGAAATCCCCGCGGAAGATGCAGCGAGTGAACGCTTACTTAAAGCTGTTGGAAGAATGAGTACAAAGGTGAAAATGGATGTTCCAGTTTATGAGGGAAATCTGAATGTAGAAGAGATGCTAGATTGGATTAGAGCTCTAGACACTTACTTTGATTATGAAGATATCGAAGAGGATAAGAAGGTCAGGCATGCCATCACAAGATTAAAAGGACATGCAACCTTGTGGTGGGATGAACTACAAGCTGACAGGCGTTGCCAAGGCAAGCTGGAAATTAAGAGCTGGGACAGGATGATTACCAAGATGAAGGCAAAATTTATTCCGAGAGATTATCAAATTTCTCTTTTCAGGAGGATGCAGAACCTGAGACAAAATCTTATGACAGTGAAGGAGTATATTGAGGAATTTTACAGGTTGAATATCAGGGCAGGTCATCGCGAAAGCAATGACGAAAAGGTGGCCAGGTATATAAATGGCCTGAGATATGAGATTCAGGATGAAATAAGTATGGAAACCATCCGAACTGTGGAGGATGCTTATCAAATGGCTTTGAGAGTAGAAGAGAATTTGAGCTGAAAGCAAATTCAAAGAGGCCAAGGCATAAGTCAGCCTAGAGGCAAAGCAGTTACCCAGGAAAGAATCTAGAAGCCCAAGGACGACTGGAAGAACCCTCAGACTAGAACCGAGAGAGGTGGAATTTCACAGCGAAGGCGATATGCTGAGAAGAGAGAACAACGTACTGAGCAGAAAGGAGGATACGCTGATAACGATAGGTTTCCTTGTACCAGAGGTAGAGGAAGAGGAAGAGGTGGAGTAATCACATGCTTCACATGTGGAAAGAATGGGCATAGGTCATTCGATTTTCCAGAGAAAAAGAAAGAAATTGGAGAGACTCACATCGTCGAGGCATAGAGGCAAGATGTTGAGGCAGAATACGCTGAAGGCAGAATATTGCTAGTGATGCGGAAAGTCCTTTTGACGCCAGAAAAGGAGATGGAAAATACAGCGCAGAGGAACAGTCTTTTTAGGACTGCTTGCAAGACCAGAGACAGGGTATGCAAGGTTATCGTGGACAGTGGGAGCACAGACAATCTCGTTTCAACCGAGATGGTAGAAAAGATGGAGCTGGAGACAACTAATCACCTGAGTCCATACAAAGTTTCATGGCTACAGAAGGGACATCAGGTAAATGTCACTAAATAGTGCTTAGTTGACATTAAAATAGGAGGATATAATGATAATAATTTATGTGATGTCATTCCTATGGATATTTGTCATTTATTGTTGGGTAGGCCATGGAAATATGATAGAAATGTGATTCATGATGGGAGGATGAACACATATACCCTGACGAAGAATGGGAGAACCCATAGGTTTCACCCAATTGAGGATAAGGAGGTGAAACCATAAGTAAGCAACATAGTACTTCTCATGAGTGGGAAGGAACTCCTTACCGAAGTTAAGAAGAAGGAGGATCCACAATACTTTGTGGTCAGAAAACCGAGAATTGTTCTGACTAGTACAAAGGTGGATGATTTGCCAGAAGAAGTTCAGGAACTACTGGAAGAGTTCACTGATATTGTAGTGGATGAACTACCTCGTTCGTTGCCACCAATGAGAAGTGTGAGTCATCATATAGACCTCATACCAGGAGCTAGTTTGGCAAACAAATCCGCGTACAGATTGACACCGCAGGAGAATGAAGAGGTTAAAAGATAGGTACAGGAGTTGTTGGACAAGGGGTTGATTAGAGAAAGCTTGAGTCCGTGTGCTTTTCCAGCAGTACTTAGTCCGAAGAAAGATGGAGGCTGGAGGATGTGCACTGATTCAAGAGCCATTAACAAGATAACCATCAGGTATAGATTTCCATTGCCGAGGATGGATGATTTGATGGATTGCTTAAGTGGAGATTTTTTTTTTTCAAAGATAGATTTGAAGAGTGGATATCATCAGATTCGTATGAGAGAAGGTGATGAATGGAAAACAACATTCAAGACAAACAAAGGTTTGTATGAATGGCTTGTCATGCCATTTGGCTTGACGAATGCACCAAGTACCTTCATGAGATTGATGAATGAAGTCCTGAAGGAGTTCATTGGGAAATTTGTCATCGTGTATCTAGATGACATATTGGTCTTCAACAAGATGAAGGATGAACATATGAAGCATTTGGCTATTGTGATGAAGAAGCTACAGCAGGAGAAGCTGTTGATAAATATGAAGAAGTCCTCTTTTATGAAGACAGAGCTCATTTATCTGGGTTTTGTTATATCTGCAAATGAGCTAAGGATGGATCCAGATAAGGTAGAAGTGATCAAGAATTGGCCATCACCGAGGAACGTATTTGAGGTGAGGAGTTTTCATGGACTAGCTAGTTTCTACCGAAAATTCGTCAGGAATTTTAGTGGGATTAGCGCAGCAATGATGGATACAGTCAAGAAAAGACATAAATATTTTCACTGGATTGAAGAGGCTGAAAGGAGTTTCAATTTTTTGAAACGAAAGATTACGGAACAACCGGTTTTGGTGTTGCCGGATTTCAGAAAGACATTCCAGGTAAAATGTGATGCAAGCGAGTTTTCCATAGGAGCGGTCTTAAGTCAGGAGGACAAACCGATTGCATATTTCAGCGAGAAGCTAAATGAGGCAAAAGAAAAATATTCCACATATGATAAGGAATTCTATGCCATCATACATGCATTGAAGAAATGGAGGCACTATTTGATTCCAAAAGAATTTGTTTTATATAGTGATAACCATGCATTACAATATGTAACTCAGCAGGAAAAATTGAATCAGAGGCATGTTAAGTGGGTAGAATACATGCAAAATTTTACATTTGTAATAAAACATATTTCGGGTACTGCTAACAAAGTGGTTGATGCTTTGAGCAGGAAAAATTTGTTGATGCAGGAATTCAAAGTCAGGACGTTAGGCTTTAATGATCTTAAAGATATGTATGCAGATGATCAGGATTTCAGAGAAGCATACGGAGTAGCTGAGAATCCAATTCTCAGAGACAAAAGCTCATGGATAGACTACATGATCCAGGAAGGATTGTTGTTAAGAGGCAATCAACTGTGTATCCCGAAATGCTCCATGAGGGAGAAATTGTTGAAGGATAAACACAGTGGTGGATTAGCAGGACATTTTGGCCATGACAAAACATTCGCGAAGCTGAGCAAATCATATTTTTGGCTAGGGATGCGAGCAGATGTCAAGAGATTTGTTGAAAGATATCGAGTCTGCCAGCATTCGAAGGGGAGGAAGCAAAATGTAGGATTTTATCAACCATTACCCATACCAGAGAGGCCATGGGAGGCGATAAGCATGGATTTTGTATTGGGTTTTCCAAGGACCCAAAGAGGTGTTGATTCCATCTTTGTGATAGTGGACAGGTTTTCCAAGATGGCACATTTTATCCCATGCGAGAAGACCAGTGATGCAACTCACATCGCAAATCTATTCTTCAAGGAGGTCGTTCGACTCCATGGATTGCCGAAGAGCATAGTTTCAGATAGAGACACAAAATTCATAGGGAATTTCTGGAGGACATTATGGAAGAAGCTGGGGACTAACTTGATGTTTAGTTCTGCTTATCATCCTCAGATGGATGGACAAACATAAGTAGTCAACAGAAGTCTGGGAGACTTGCTGAGAAGCTTGGTGATGGAGCACCATGGCAGTTGGGACAATGTATTGCCACAAGCAGAGTTTACATACAACGATTCAGTGAATTGAAGCACGGGAAAAAGTCCATTTCAGGTTGTTTATGGAATGAAACCGAGAGGAGTATTTGAATTAAGGGATTCAGAACAGACTGCTACTAGCAGTGCTAGTGAAGAGGAATTCACTGAGGCGATGAAAGAGCTTCACACCAGGGTGAAGGAGCGACTGTTGAAATCAAGCCAGGAGTACAAGTGCAGAGCAGATCAACATCGGAGAAAACTTCAATTTGAAGTTGATGATATAGTTCTGGCACATCTGAGGAAGGAAAGGTTCCCAAGGGGAACATACAATAAGTTGAAAATGAAGAAAATCAGGCCATGTAAAGTTTTGAGAAAATTTGGTGAAAATGGTTATGAGATCGAGTTACCGGATGGAATCAGAATTTCTCCGATATTCAACATCACGGATTTATACCCATATAGAGATGGAGAGACCGAGACTGCAAGTGATGAACAACCAGAGGTTCAGTGGAAGAAGCAGATGCGAGTTGCAGAGAAGCCGCAGATGGAACAGATACTGAATAAACGAGTGGGTAAGAAAACTAGAAGAAAGGAATACTATGAGTATCTGTTCAAATGGAAGGGCCATCGAGTTGAATATGCCAGCTGGGAGACTGAAGAAGAGATTCTAAAGCATGGACATACTGTGCAGGATCTCATGGACAGGAGCCCATGCAAATTTTCAAGCGAGGGAGTATGATGCAGGAGCATCCCTCATGACAATCGAGCCAACATGGAAGCGGAAGACAACTGGAAGATTTCCAGCGCAAAATTTTTGAAATTTCCCTTGAAGATGATGCACCAAGCATAAATGAGATCATTTAATGAAGGTGCCTTGGTAAAAATGTAATCAGACCTCGATCCATACGCTCTCATCTTCAAGTAGATGGAGGCATTTATAGTAGTTAATGCAGGTAGATAGGATTTTTCTAGATTCGACAGTTCTAGAAGAAAGGAGGGAGAATGGATATAGACACCCTCATTTCTCATTGTAACATTAGCCAGTGTAATTCAAAGCAGGAAGAGCATAGGAGAGAAGCATATAATTGTAGAAGAACACCCATGTACAGATCTTGAATTAATAGAAGAAGTTGATTTAGATTCATGGCTGTAGTGTTATTCTCTGTGTATGTGTGTTGAATGCTATGCTCATGAGTATTACTTCCTGTTATGCATTTGTTATTACGCTGTATGTATGATTTCATGTGTTGAGATTTAACTCTGAGAGGGAGTGGAATGAGTTTCAATTGTTTCTCTGTCTGAGTGAGAGATTTCTTGCAAGGAGTGCAGTCGAATTTGTCCGCAAGGAGTGCGTTGACCGAAGACTCATATAGTCTAACTGTTGTTCTCATTTACTCAATGAGTGTATTTGGGCATAAGAGCCATGCAAGGAGTGTGCAGGCCAAGCTGAGACTCAGAGTTGTGATTCTAAGAAGAGAAATTGAAGGACTGTTGCTGTAGGTGTGCGCAGAGTCAAAAGAACTCAACATTGGAGGTGTTTGAGAACTGCCGCAAGGAGTGCATGCAAAGAACCTCTTTGAGGTTGAAGGTGTGAGAAATCACAAGAGGGATAAGGCCTTCAAACCCATCGAGAGAAGAACAGAGACTCTGTGTGCAGAATGATTGAATAGGTGCTGTAAAGTTGCATGCAGAAGGACCAGTCTCCATAGAGAAATACTGGTTTCACTCGTAGAAGAAATCTTCAAGAAGAAAAGAAATCGACGGTCAAGATCTTACGGTGAGGATTAGTGAAGTCCCGTCAACCATTGGATCTTCCACAGAAGCGAGGAACTTACGACCGTGTTCGGAGTTCAAGCTCTAGAGAATTAGGACCATTGGATCTCACTAAAACACCCGTCAGCCGTCGGATCTGACAGAAGTTGCACAAGGGTTATCATCGGGATTCACAGGATCGGATGTCTTGTGGTCAAGTGCTTTTCAACATTTGAAACCCCGAAATCCTGGGAAGATCTGGGTCATCCATCTATTGAGACAGGTGGCAGGGAGTGAGAGTTCATCGACATTTTCAGAGTTTCAGGAGCCAAGGATTCGTGAACAGGAGAACCTCGAAACGACGGAGAAATCGTAGCCATAGGATCTCAAGGAGGACATGTGTCATGTGATCACCAGATCGAGATTTTGGTCATCGGAGTTTAGGTAAGAGAAGGTTCCTATTTTTGTAAAATAGGGAACCCCGAGAGTTGATTTGAACCGTCCACCCTTTGGGGCGCGTGTCAGGAATCCGACGAGAGTCGAAAATAGGGAAATCGGAGTTCCGGAGGACAAGGGAGTTGAGACATTGTAAGTCCCAAAACCCCAGAGGAATCGGAACCGTTCATTAGAAGGGACGCGTGGAGGCTATCAGTGCCAGCGGGAAAATTTCGATAAGGAATCATCCATCGAGGTTTGAGTCATCGGGAAATCGGGGATTCTGGTGACAAGGTATTTGTGCGTTTTGGTTTCATGAACCGTGAAATCCCGACGAGGAGGAAGGTGTACCCGTGCGGCCAGCTGTCAGCACGATAGGAAAGAGGAAGGTGTCGTAGTGGAGGACAGTTGTCATCCGGATAGAGAATCGATGTTCGGGAAATCGGGAAACCCAAGGGTAAGAGTTTCGTAGCATTAGAAATCCCGAAAAACCGACGGGATAAGACCGTGGTCACGGGTTAGCGATCATATGAGATAAGGGCTATAGCCAGGAGGGCTAGCATGGATAAGGAGTGTCGCGAATCAGGAAATCGCGAGTCTTGGAGACGTGGGTATTTCAACATCGCAAATCCTGAAACCCTGATAGGATTTATAGCCGGGGTCATATAGGAGTCGGTCGTGTGGATCCAAGGCTTAGCCAAGGGGGGCGAAGGAGACAAAGGACCGTATCGGAGATCGGAGTTCGGTGATTCAAGTTGCCAGACCTTCATGGGTGTTAAAACTCCGATAGTGGGAATCCCGATAGAAGGAGGGGAGTCCCTAAAGAGATTTATGTGGGTGGAATATTTCCTGATCGGGAAATAGAGAACCTTTGAGTTCTTTGGGCCAAGAAGGAATTAGAAGATCCTATGAGCGGACGTGCCCCGAGGGTGGTGCGCCTGCCGTCAGGAAGCCTTTCTTTCGTTGATTCATTCTGTCCCATTTCTTGTCCTTCCATGCCTTGGGAATTTCATACCTCTGTTTGTACTGATCGTAGCACATATGGGCCTTCCTGAACACTTTGTTTAAGGTATTAGGATTTTCAAATTCAATTATGTCTTTGTACGACTGTGGTAGACAACTTAAGAATCATTGTATCTTTACTTTGTCTTCCTTGATATACGGTACCAATATCAATAGTTCAAGAAATTTGTTTATTAGATTGTCCATGGTCTTTTTTCTAAGTTTTAGCTAGTCTGTCTTTCGTAATATCTTTCTGATAAATATTGCTTCTTGAAATATTTCTTAAAATCTGACCATTCCATCTGTTTCTCTTTCAATCCCTTGGCCAATTTCAGGTCTTGCCACTAGATACTTGTTTTTCCCTTCATGTTATATATGGCCATTCTGACTTTCATATTACTAGAGTAATTGTAAATCTGGAAGTATTTCTTTATATCTATTAGCCATGCTTATGCCTCTTCACTCTTTCTTGATTCTTCATCAAAGGTGGATGCTTTTATTTTCTTGAATTCAGCTTCCCGGTGATCTACTTGTTTTCTTTTTCTTCTTGTGGTTGTTTTGTTCCCTACCATGTGTGTCTTTGGAAGAACTGTTCTCATTTTCTATTTCATGACCAGAATTTTTAGAGGATATTTTGCTGACTTCTTCCTCCTTATTGTTTGTATTTTTGGCTCTTTTTTGTTACTATGTTGTGCAAAAAAATTTCATTTACTTCTATATGGTCTTCCTATGATTTTTTCATCTTTTCATTATCTTCTTTAAACACTTGTAATTCCACGATAAGGTTCTTCATTGTTTCCATAACCTGGTGGCTGAAATTCCTTCGTTGTTCTGCCCAGGTTCTTTAGGAAGTCCTTGATCATGATTCTCTTCAAGTCTGATCTCTTCTTCATTCTATGCTGCCATTATCACAATAGACCAACATTTTTTATTTTTATTTTCTGTTTGTAAGAGTAAACATATTTGTTTGTTTTTATTTAACAGAAAAAAAAAAAACTTAAAATAATTTGGCCTTCCCCTGAGGTCCAGGTGTTGTAACCTTCAGCTCTAATACCATATGTAATGTACCCCAATTTTCCCAAAAATAATAAAAAAACATTTTAGGGGACATTAAAACTCCTCGACTCTTCAACATTTGATCAAAACACCTCATTATTTCCTTTAGTGTAAGCAGAGTAGATTTATCGTCACTATTGGATTTGGAATATTATAATTATTTGTAATTAGTACAACTGTAACCAGGGCTATCATATCCCTTAGAATATCTACCATGTCTCTGTTAAGTCATGCTATCCAAAAATTACAGTGCGTAATAAGCTAAAGACTAAAGACTATCATATAGTCTATCCAATGTCCATAACAAATAACACTTATCCATAATGAAATACATTCATATAGTTTACCATATTATCTCTCTCATGGATACTATATACTAACACTATCCATAGAGTAAATATATCATTTAATATATAACACTAAACCTATCCATAGTATTTCATAACATTTAATATACAATCTATTATATGGATACTATTGCGACATAAAATTTAGCCTAACGATATAGTCATTGTTTAACACACAAATTGCTACAAGATTAACATAACACTAACAATATTCCCCAACGATATACATGTCATTAATCATAAGGATTAAAGTGTTGGGAACCATAACGAAGTATTCCCTTACCTTAGAGTAGAGATCATATACCATTACCCATGTAAATTTTGTAACCCTAACTGACTAGAAACATGACTCAACAATAAATTGGTTTGAATTTGATTTAATGGAGGATGTTAGTTCAGATCTCGTAAGCATTTAAACCCTAGCTATTCCATTAATGGAGTGACCTGGACTATACCTCCCAGACATGACACTTTGGCTACCATGTCCAATCTAGACTCACCATCTCCATGGTTTCACATGGCAGAGGTATCAGTGCGTACCTATTGCGTTACTCCTCTAATGAGGCCCCGAGGTAACAATTGTTCATTGTTTTCCCCTTCGCTCTTGTAACAATTTGTCTCTGCGCTGAAATGAAAAAATTCCCTTTACATTATATGCTATCCCTTGCCCCTGCTCTGCATGGCCAATGACTTGGGAGCCTGGATCTGGTAAACAAAATGGGAGGAGGCAATACATCTCTAGTTCTTCTTATGCGCAAGGTAAGTAAGATAATATTGTTTCTTATGTTTGTCGTGAATGAATACTATGTTGATGTAATGTAAGAGAGGTCTATGGAAAGACTCCCCATATCACTCTCTGTTAACGTTTTACATGTATTATCGTTGCGCCACCTTAAGCATTCTTCTCTCGAGGTTACTTTGTGTTTAAGAGACTACCATTTCTCTCTATGTTAAGTTTTTTCATTGTATTATCATTGTGCCACCTTAATCATTTTACTCCTGAGGTTACTTTGTGTTTAAGGTTCGTATTTGGAGGCTATTTCCTTTTCCCTCCGATGTTTGTTGTTATTTTTCCCATACTTGTTATGGTCCTTTCGTGGCCCAAAATGTTTTAAGGGTCAAATCCTAGTGTGTTTCTTTCCCAAATTATCTATTGTCGAACTCCATA
>ML785318.1:82383-98979 GCA_009831015.1 Picea engelmannii | reverse complement strand
ATATATATATATATTCATTAACCCTCTGTGGGAAACCCCTCCATTTATATTCTGGGTAGAATAAATCCTCTGTGGGAGTTTAGTGGGTTTCATCCTATGTAAAATTATAAAACGCAGTGTAAATCCCTCTATGGGATTTCGTAACTAAGCTCTGTGTAAACTATGTTAACACCCGGGTGGGATCATAATTGATGCAATATCATCATAAGAAATAACAAGTGGGAGACATCTGGATATGCACTAGCGCGCATTTTGAAGATGTTTTGAATTTGAAAGCATGAAACATTAATGTAATATATGTAAAATATATTTTTTCTTTTATGGTTTGGAGATTGTAACGTAGATCTTGAGCATTCAGTCTCATATGTTGGTTGGAGGAATTTATTGTAATAAATTTAAACTTGTTTTAGACTTTAATTCGATTAGATATCTTGAGTTTGTAGGAGGGAAAAATCGAGAAAGCTCCCTCGTATGTATTGTATTATTCTCATTGTAAGAGTACGAAAGATAAGAGAGAAAGAGAGCATAAGAGAATAGAGAAGAGAAGAGATTGTAGAAGTTGTATAAGCAGATAGCTATTGATATTGAATCCATGTATAGAAGAATTTGAATTAATATATGAATACTTTGATCCAATTTCATGGTGTATCATGATCACTATTTGCATCTATTGAATGGTATGTTTCTAGTCTGCTTATATACTCTATTTGCATTTGTTTCAATGTTGTGTGTGTATTAGTGATATCATATTGAATGTATGAAGTCCGTAAGAGGGAGAGTGTAAGTTTAAATTGTTTCTCTTCCTGAGAATTCCTGCAAGGAGTGCAGTGAAAGTCTGTAGGGAGTGTGTTGACGAGATTCTGAGTTTTATCTCATAAATGCTTAGTGATGCAGGAGCATCTCAAGAGAGCCAGTGAACAGACAAAAGACAACTAGAAAAGTGCCCAGCGCGAATTTTGAAAATTTCTTGAAACATTAATGAAGTCATCAAGTGGAGGCACACTTGTAAAATGTAAATGGACGTTGAGCGATCTACTCTTTTCCTTAGTAGGTAGAAGGCATTTATGATAGTTAATGCAAGTAGATAGAATTCAATGCGTAGATTAGAAAGTTTAGAATGAAAGAGGGAAATGGGATATAGACACCCTCATTGTATATTGTAACATAGAAGAAGAATGAGATTATGCCAATTGAGAGCATAGAGCATAGAAGAGAAGAAGAAGAGAGATGTGTAGAAAAATTCCATGTATAGAAGTTCTGGATTAATACAAAAAGGCTTTGATTCAGACTCATGGTGTTCAAATATTCTCTGTGTATGTATTTTTGAATGTTATGCTCATGAATGCTTTACTCTTTCTGTCATGCAATTTCTTTTATGCTATGTATGAATGATTTCTTGTTGAATGTCTGAAATCTGAGAGAGAGAGAGAGAGTAAGGGAAATGAGTTTCATTTGTTTCTCTATCTGAGCAAGAGTTCTTGCAAGGAGTGCAGTTGAATTGTCCACAAGGAGTGAGTTGACAAAGGGTTTAGAGGTTTGTCTCTGAAAGCTCAGATAAGATTGCTTTTGTTCTCATTCCCTCAGAAGTCCAACTAGGCGCAGGAGCCTTGCAAGGTGTGCGCAGGCCGAGTAGAGTTTCAGGTTTGGTAACCTGAATGATTTGTTGAGAGACTATTGTTGTAGGTGTGCGTAGAGTCAAGGAAGTTCAACACCTGGAAGTGTTTGAAGGTCTGTCGCAAGGAGTGAGTGCAAGAGTCTTCTTCAAGACTCAGAGTTGGAGAAAGCCCAGAAGGGATAGAGTCTCCATAGCCGTCGAAGGGAGCACAGGAAGCTTGTGCATTGGAATAGTGAAAAGGCATTGCAATTTTGCGTCGCAGGCAGTTGAGTACCGTGGGAAAACCACTTGGTAAAAATTTGCAGAAGTCCTTGTGAAGGAAAGAGATGGATGGTCAAAATTCTCTGTGGAGAATTCGCGAAGTCCCGTGAGTCGTCAGATCTCATGGAGGAGCAGGGGAGTTACGACGAGTGCTTTCGAGGGGTTCAAGCTCAGGAGAAGTAGAGCCATAGATTCAAGACAACAAGATTCATTGGATTTAACCGTGGATTTCTATTTCGGGGTTTCGTGAGTGGAAGTCCCAAAATCTTTGCATTAGGACTCGTGAAATCACGAAACGCGAAGTTCCGAGGGCGAGATGATTGTGTGGGCCACAGAATTAGCAGGGTGGATAGGTGGTGCACTATGGACACAAAAGTCAAATTTTGTTGACCATTTCAGGGTTTCATGGGGTGAAGTCCCAAGATCTTTGCATCAGGATTCATGAAATCACGAAGTTCGAAATCCTGATGGAATGAAGAGCTATTGAAAAGTCAACCTTGTAAGCGCATCAGAGTTTTGGTAGTTTGGGTTTTGGGAATCGAGGGGACAAGTTGCTTGACATCGCAACTCCCGAAATCATGATAAGAAGAAAGGAGATATAGAGAGAGAAAAGGCCAAGAGACATAACTTTAGGTTTCGGGGGTCTGAGAGACAAGACGCTTGACCACAGGATTCGCGGAGTTGCAGAAGTCTGATCTCCCGAAGTGCGAAGGGAGATTCCTTGAGGTTTTGCTGTGGGTGGAGATTTCCTGAAAGGGAAATAGGAGAGCCATTGTTGAGAGATCTTTGGGCTAGTGGGGGAGGAAAGATCCTATGTACATGGACTTCTGACCTACGGGTTGGGAGGGCAGCGTGCATCATTTGGTATCAGAGCACAGAAAGGTTTCTTTCCTTTCTGTAGCAGGGAAAAGGAGAATTTTCCATGCTACCGAGAAGAAGAGACAGGAAAACACCTGATCCACCAGAGGAGAGGGAAATACCAAGAAGAAGGGGTAGAGAGATGCCTGATCCAACCATGGAGAGAGAGATGCGTGACCTACGTGCCAGACTTGAAGACATGGAGACAACACAGAGGCGTACAGTCAGTGTTGGGGATCTTAGTGATTCTGAAAGTGAATATGAGGTTGAACATGAAGGGGAGGAAGTTGCATCCGAAGATGCAGCAAACGAACGCTTGATTAGGGCTATTGCAAGAATGGGTGTAAGAGCGAAAATGGACATTCTAGTTTATGAGGGAAACTTGGATGCAGAGGAGATTCTAGACTGGATTAGAGCTCTGGACACATATTTTGACTATGAAGATGTCGAAGAGGACAAGAAGGTCAAACATGTTGTCACAATATTGAAGGGACATGCAACGTTGTGGTGGGATGAGCTACAAGCTGACAGATGCTGCAAAGGCAAGCAGAAGATCAAGAGTTGGTACAGGATGATCGCGAAGATGAAGGAGAAATTCATCCCTAGAGATTATCAAATTACTCTGTTTCGAAGAATGTAAAACTTGAGACAAAAGCTGATGACAGTGAAAGAATACACTGAAGAATTCTATAGGATGAACATCAGGGAAGGTCATTGAGAAAGCGATGATGAAAAAGTTGCCAGCTACATGAATGGCCTGAGATATGACATTCAGGATGAGATGAGCATGATAACCATTCGAATGGTGGAAGATGCTTATCAAATGGCTCTAAAGGCGGAAGAGAAGCTGAGTCGAAAGCAGGGTCAAAGAGGCCGAGGCAGAAGTCAACCCAAAGGCAAATCAGTTGCCCAGGATAAAAATCAGAAACCCAAGGAGGACTGGAAGAAACCTCAGACTCGTACTGAGAGAGGTGGAAGCTAACAACGAGGGAAATATGCTGAATACAGAGGGTATCATACCAAACAGAGAGGATATTACGCTGATAATAATATTTTTCCTCATACTAGAGGTAGAGGAAGAGGAAGAGATGGAGAAATAACATGCTTCACATGTGGAAAGAATGGGCACAAGTATTATGAGTGTCTAGAAAAAAAGAAAGAAGGTGGTGAGACTCACATCGCCGAAGCGCAGAGGAAAAATATTGAGGCAGAAGATGCTGAAGGCGGAAGATCGTTGATGATGTGAAAGGTTCTTTTGACGCCAGAGAAAGAGGTGGAGAGTTCAGTCCAAAGAAACAAAATTTTCCGGACTGCTTGCAAGACCAAGGATAGGGTATGCAAGGTCATTGTGGACAGTGGTAGGACAGAAAATCTTGTTTCAACAAATATGGTAGATAAATTGGAGCTGGAGACGATTGATCATCCAAGCTCATATAGAGTTTTGTGGCTACAAAAAGGACATCAGGTAACTGTCACTAAACAATGTTTAGTTGAATTTAAGATAGGAGGATATAATGATAAGATACTTTGTGATGTCATTCCCATGGACGTTTTTCATCTATTGCTGGGTAGACCGTGGCAATATGATAGGAATGTGATTCATGATGGGAGAATGAACACATACACCCTAGAGAAGAATGGGAGAACTCACATGTTGTTTCCAATCAAGGATAAGGAGGTGAAACCTGAAGTAAGTAACATTGTACTTCTCATGAGTGGGAAGGAACTTCTTACCGAGGTGAAGAAGAAGGAGGAACTGCAATTCATTGTGGTCAGGAAACTGAATATTGTTTTAACCAGCACAAGAGTGGATGATTTACCAGAAAAGGTTGAGGAACTACTGGAAGAGTTCCCTGACATAGTAGTGGACGAACTACCTCGTTTGTTGCCACCGATTAGAAGCATGAGTCATCACATTGATCTCATACCAGGATCTATTTTTCCAAACAAAGCCGTGTACAGATTGACGCCGCAAGAGAATGAAGAGGTCAAAAGACAAGTCAAAGATCTGTTGGACAAAGGTTTGGTTAGGGAAAGCTTGAGTCCATGTGTTGTTTCGACAGTACTCCATCCAAAGAAAGACGGAGGTTGGAGGATGTGTACTGACTCGAGGGAGATTAACAAAATAACCATCAGGTACAAATTTCCATTGCCAAGGATTGATGATCTGATGGATTTCTTGAGTGGAGCAAAGTATTTTTTGAAGATTGATTTGAAAAGCGGTTATCATCAAATCCGCATGAGAGAAGGTGACGAATGGAAGACAACATTCAAAACCAATGAAGGGTTGTATGAATGGCTTGTTATGCCGTTTGGGTTAACAAACATGCCGAGTACTTTCATGAGGTTGATGAATGAAGTCCTAAGGGAGTTCATCGAAAAATTTGTCATTGTGTATCTGGATGACATACTGATTTTTAGTAAAACATTGGCAGAGCATCTGAAACATTTGGCTACAGTGATGAGGAAGTTACAGCAGGAGAAGTTGCTGATAAACATGAAGAAATCCTCATTCATGAAGAAATAACTCATTTATTTGGGTTTTTTTATTTATGTATATAAGTTGAGGATGGATCCAGATAAGGTGGAGGTAATTAAGAATTGGCCATCACTGAAGAATATCTTTGAGGTGAGAAGTTTTCATGGATTGGCTAGTTTCTATCGGAAGTTCATCAGAAATTTCAGTGGAATTAGTGCACTAATGATGGACACAGTGAAGAAGAGACATAAGTCTTTTCACTGGACAAAATAAGCTGAGAAGAGTTTTAATCTATTGAAGAGGAAGATCACGAAACAACCAATTATGGTGTTGCCTAATTTCCAAAAGACATTTCAAGTGAAATGTGATGCAAGCGGGTTTGCAATAGGGGTAGTCTTGAGTCAAGAAGGCAGGCTGATAACATACTTTAGTGAGAATATGAATGAAGACAAGATAAAATACTCCACTTATGATAAGGAATTCTATGCTATTATACAGGCATTGAAGAAATGGAGACATTACTTAATCCCGAAGGAGTTTGTCTTATATAGTGACAATCATGCATTGCAATTTATGACTCAACATGAGAAGTTGAATCAAAGACATGTTAAATGGGTTGAATACATGCAAAATTTCAATTTTGTGATTAAAAATATTTCTGGTACTGCTAACAAAGTTGTTGATGCTTTGAGAAAGAAGTGTTTGTTATTGCAGGAGTTCAAGGTGAAAACGTTGGGTTTTGATGATCTCAGGGACATGTACAGAGTTGATCTAGATTTTAAGGAGGCATATGAGGTGGCTGAGAATCCAATTCTTAGGGATAGAAGCCAGTGGGAAGAATACATGATCCAAGAAGGATTATTGTTTAAAGGTAATCAACTTTGTATTCCAAAATGCTCCATGAGGGAGAATTTGCTGAAGGAGAAACACAGTGGAGGATTGGTAGGACATTTTGGTCATGAAAAGACATTCAAAAAGTTGAATGAGTCATATTTTTGGCCAGGAATGTGAGCAGATGTCAAAAGGTTCATGGACAGATGCAAAATTTGCCAGCATTCGAAGGGAAAGAGACAGAATGCAGGGTTTTATCAACCATTTCCCATACCTGAGAACCATGGGATGTAGTCAGCATGGATTTCATATTGGGGTTGCCAAGAACACAAAGAGTGTTTGAATCAATCTTTGTGGTGGTGGATAGATTTTCCAAGATGGCACACTTCATTACATGTCATAAGACCAGTGACACAACTCACATTGCGAATCTGTTTTTCAAAGAAGTCATTCGACTTCACGGCTTACCAAGGAGCATAGTTTCGGATCGAGACACTAAGTTCGTAGGACACTTTTGGAGGACCTTATGGAAGAAGCTGGGAACTAACTTATCGTTTAGTTCATCTTATCATCCTCAGACAGATGGACATACATAAGTGGTAAATAGAAGTCTGGGAGACTTGCTGAGAAGCCTGGTGAAAGAACACCACAGCCAGTGGGACAACATATTACCATAGGCAAAATTTTCTTATAATGACTCAGTTAACAGAAGCACGGGGCAAAGTCCATTTCAGATTGTCTATGGCATGTAGCCAAGAGGAATTTCCGAATTAAGGGATTCCGAACAGATTGTCACTAAGAGCACTAGTGCAGAATATTTCACAGAGGCGATGAAGGAACTTCACAGCCAGGTGAAGGAAGGATTACAAAGTTCGAGCCAGGAATATAAGCGGAGAGCAGATCATCACAAAAGACAACTTCAATTTGAAGTTGGTGATTTGATTCTGGCACATTTGATAAAGGAAAGGTTTCCGAGAGGAACACATAATAAACTGAAGATGAAGAAAATCGGACCATGTAAGGTCTTGAAGAAATTTGGGGTGAATGCTTATGAGATTGGATTACCTGATGGGATCGAAATTTCTCCGATATTCAATATCTCAGATTTGTACCCATATAAAGATGAGGAAGTAGGAATGGGAAATGAACAGCCAGAGGTCCAGTGGACAAAACAGATGCCAGTTGCATAAAAGTCGTAGATGGAGCACATACTAGACAAAAGGGTCGGCAAGAAGACTAGGTGAAAGCAATACTTTGAATATTTAGTCAAGTGGAAGGGCCATCCAATTGAAGATGCCAGCTGGGAGAATGAAGCAGAGATCCAGAGGCATGGACACACCATACACGAGCTCATGGATAGGAGCCCATGAAAATTTTCAAGCAAGGGAGTATGATGTAGGAGCATCTTAAGTGAGCCAGCGCGGAGACAAAAGACAGCTAGAAAAGCACCCAACGCAAATTTTTAAGATGTCTTGAAACATTAATGAAGTCATCAAGTGGAGGCACACTTGTAAAATGTAAATGGACCTTGAGCGATCCACTCTCATCCTTAGTAGGTAGAAGGCATTTATGATAGTTAATGCAAGTAGATAGAATTTAATGCGTAGATTAGACAGTTTAGAATGAAAGAGGGAAACAGGATATAGACACCCTCATTGTGTATTGTAACATAGAAGAAGAATGATATTGTGCCAACTGAGAGCATAGAGCATAGAAGAGAAGAAGCAAAGATTTGTGTAGAAGAATTCCATGTATAGAAGTTCTGGATCAATACAAAAAGTCTTTGATTCAGACTCATGGTGTTCAAATATTCTCTTGGTATGCATTTTTGAATGTTATGATCATGAATGCTTTACTCTTTCTGTCATGCAATTTCTTTTATGCTATGTATGAATGATTTCTTGTTGAATGTCTGAAATATGAGAGAGAGAGAGAGAGTAAGGGAAATGAGTTTCAATTGTTTCTCTATCTGAGCACAAGTTCCTGCAAGGAGTGCAATTCAATTGTTCGCAAGGAGTGCGTTGACAAAGGGTTCAAAGGTTTTTCTCTGAAATCTCAGATAAGATAGATTTTGTTCTCATTCCCTCAGAAGCGCAGCTAGGCACAGGAGCCATGCAAGGTGTGCACAGGCCGAGTAGAGTTTTAGGTTTGGTAACCTGAATGATTTGTTGAGAGACTACTGTTGTAGGTGTGCGCAGAGTCAAGGAAGTTTTACTCTTGGAAGTGTTTGAAGGACTGCCGCAAGGAGTGCGTGCAAGAGTCTTCTTCAAGACTCAGAGTTGGAGAAAGCCCATAAAGGATAGAGTCTCCATAGCCGTCGAAGGAAGCACATGAAGCTTTTGCATTGGAATAGTGAGAAGGCGTTGCAATTTTGCGTCACAGGCAGTTGAGTACCGTGGGAAAACCACTTGGTAAAAATTTGCATAAGTCCTTGTGAAAGAAAGAGACGGACGATCGAAATTATATGTGAAGAATTCGCGAAGTCCCGTGTGCCATCAGATCTCATGGAGGAGCAGGAGAGTTATGACGAGTGCTTTCGAGGGGTTCAAGATCAGGAGAAGTAGAGCCGTAGATTCAAGCCAATAAGAGTCGTTGGATTTAACCGTGGATTTCTATTTTAGAGTTTCGTGAGTGGAAGTCCCAAAATATTTTCATTAGGACTTGCAAAATCATGAAGCGCGAAGTCCCGAGGGTGAGAGGATTGTGTGGGCCACAGAATCAGAAGGGTGGACAGGTGGCACACTATCGACATGGAAGTCAAATTCTGTTGACCATTTCGGGGTTTCGTGGGGTGAAGTCCCAAAATATTTGCATCAAGATTGACGAAATCGTGAAGTCTGAAATCCCGATGGAATGAAGAGATGTTGAAAAGTAAACCTTGCAAGCGCATCAGAGTTTTTGTAGTTTGGGTTTCGAGAATCGAGGGGATGAGTTGCTTGACATCGCAACTCCTGAAATCATGATAAGGAGAAAGGCGATATAGAGAGGGAAACGGCCAAGCAACATAACTTCGGGTTTCGGGGGTCTAAGAGACAAGATGCTCGACCACAGGATTCGTGGAGTTGCATAAGTCGGATCACTCGAAGCGCGAAGGGAGATTCCTCGAGGTTTTTCTATGGGTGCAGATTTCCCGAAAGGGAAATAGGAGAGCCATTGCTGAGAGCTCTTTGGGCCAGTGGAGGAGGAAAGATCCTGTGCATGTGGAATTCTGACCTGAGGGTTGGGAGGGAAGCGTGCATCACTTAGGAGGGATATCATTTTTCTTATACCAGTAGAAGTTTGAGTATCACACAGAGCCTTGAAAGGTGTGCACAGGACAGGTCAAGTCTTAGACTTTCCAACCTAAGTGAATGGTTGAAGGACTTCTGTCGCAAGGAGTGCGTAGAGTTAGGAGGCATCAAGTAATCAGTGATTATCATGGAGGTCGCAAGGAGTGCACACCAAAATTACTTAGAAATATTTGAGTTTGCAAAAAAGTATAAGATCAGGAGGGATAGAGACTTATAAGAGTTCTAAGGAAGGACGAGGTCTAGATTCACCTCGCAGAAGTTAAGTTCAGGAGGAAAAGAGGTCGAGTTCTTTGGCTGGAAGTCATTGAAATTTTGAACGGATGGTTGAAATTATCAAAGGGAGAATCACCAAAATTCCATGGGCGCAGAAAAGTTAAGGCCGAGTTTCTTCAACACTCACAATCTCAGGAGAGGCAGAAACCGTCAGATCTGATTGGGTGAGATCTGTCAATCAGATACTTCGGATTTCAGATTTTTGGAAGTCGGAAGTGTGGAAGATTTTGCAACTCGAGGATTTGTGAGTTGTGAACTCCAGATGGAATCTGGACCGTTAGATCATCAAAGGTTTGGGACTATTGATCAGTAGCAAAGGAATATCATGACTTCGGCTATTGGGTGAAGCAAGAAAGTTTCATTGCAATCCCCAATATGTGAAATCCTGACGCATGAAAGTTGGGGCCCAAGAAACAGTCGAGCATCACATGGTGGAAACATAAGGGATGAGCTAAAGACTCATTAGCCCTTTTTGGGGTTTCAGGGATGAAAGGTGTCAGGGGGACTCGTAATAAGAAATCTCAAAATCTGAAACACCTTTTCGGGTTGATTCTATGGTCACGCTAGTGGTCACATGGAGGAGGAGGTTTACACCTAGTGCTTGTTCACATGGGCGTAACTTCTAAAAGGACCTGTGGTTATACGTGTTGGATATTCTAGCTGAGAATAAGGAGCCATTTTAGCTTAGAGAAGAGGAATATCCAAAGACTGGGAGCTCAAGAAGAACCTGTTGATGTAGGGGTGTTGCGTCAGGTGGTATCAGAGCTTAGCTAACAACCTTTTCTTTCTATAGAGGGAAGACAAGGAACAATTGTGATTTGAATTCTGCGTGGACAGATTGAAACAATTCCTCCAAGAAGATTTCAAGAGAGAGCTATGCCCGATCCATATTTGGAAAGGGAGATGAGAAAAATTCATGATCGATTATATGCTATGGAGACAATACAGATGCAAACACCTGATATTGGAGATGTCAGTGAAGACAAAAATGAGAACGAAGTAGGAGCTGAAGAAGAAGTTGTAGCCGAAGATGCTGCAAAGGAATGTCTATTAAGAGATGTTGCAAGAATAGGGGCCATAGAAAAAATGGACATCCCGATGTATGAAGGCAACTTAGACATTGAGGAGCATCTAGATTGGTTTAGATCTCTGGATAAATACTTAGATTATGAGGATATCGAAGAAGATAAGAAATTAAAACACAATGTCACTAGACTGAAAGGGCATGCAACATTGTGGTGGGATGAACTGCAGGATGACATGCATTGTAAAGGAAAACATAGAATCAAAAACTGGGACAGGATGGTCACCAAGATGAAAGCCAAATTCATACCCAAAGATTACCAAATTAATCTGTTCCGGAGAATGCATAATTTGAGATAGAAAGGGATGACAGTGAAGGAATACACTGAGGAGTTTTACCAGATAAACATTAGATTTGTTCATCATGAGAGTGATGATGAAAAGGTTGTCAGGTATATGAATGGACTAAGATATGAAATTCAGGATGAGATGAGCGTGGTGACTATCATGAATGTAGAAGATTCTTATGATATTGCTCTGAAAGCTGAAGAGAAATTGGCCCGAAAGAAAAGTCAAAGGGGTAGAGGTAGAAGTCAGAGCAAAGGAAAAGTAGTTGCCAAGGAAGGAGTACAGAAGCCAAAGGATGAAGAAAAGAAACTTCATAACCACCCAAAAAGAGGAGGAAGTTCACAAGGAAGACAATATGCCGATAAGAACACTTTTTCTCGAGAAAGAGGAAGAGGAAGAGGCAGAGGACGTGAAGTAAAGTGTTTTGTCTATGGAAAGATCAGACACAAATCTTTTGAATGTCTCGATAGAAAAAAATATGGAGGAGGAGAAGCTCACATTTTAGAATCTTAAAGGAGAAATGTTGAGGCAGAAGATACAGAAGGAGGAAGATCCTTAATGATGAGGAAAATTCTTTTGAAGCCAGAGAAGTAGGTGGAGAATCCATCCCAGAGGAACAATTTGTTTAGAACTTCTTGCAAGACCAAGGATAGGGTATGCAAGGTGATAGTGGATAGTGTAAGCACAAATAATCTAGTATCCATAGAGATGGTGGAAAATATGGAATTGGAGATAGTTGCACATCCAAGCCCATATAAGGTTTTGTGGTTGCAAAAAGGACATCAAGTAACAGTCACTAAACAATGTTTGGTTGAATTTAAGATAGGGGGTTACAGAGATGAGATCGTGTGTGATGTTATTCCCATGGATGTCTATCATCTTTTGTTGGGGAGGCCATGGAAATATGACTTAAATGTTATTCATGATGGAAGAAAAAACAACTATTCCTTGGAAAAGAATGGTAGAATGCATATGTTGCTACCAATTGAAGACAAGAAGGTGACAGCGGAAACAAGAAATACTATATTTCTCATGAGTGGGAAGGAAATTCTGGATGAAGTCAAGAAGGATAAAGACATAAAGTTTGTTGTGGTGAGGAAACCTAGAGTCATTTTGACCAGTACCTTGATAGATGATCTACCAGAGGAAATTTAGGAACTAATGGAGAATTTCCTCGATATAGTGGTGGATGATTTGCCTTGTTCAATTCCACCCATCAAAAGTATAAGACATCACATTGAACTTATACTAGGAGTGAGTTTTCCAAACAAAGAAACATACAAATTGATGCTGTAGGAGAATGAAGAGGCCAAGAAGCAAGTTCAAGATTTGATGGACAAAGGGTTGATTAGGGAAAGATTGGGTCCATGTGCTATGGAAACAGTGTTAAGTCCAAAGAAATATGGTGTATGGAGAATGTGTACATACTCGAGGGATATAAACAAAATCACCATCAAGTATAGATTTCATTTACCCAGGATGGATGACTTGATGGATTGCTTGAGTGGAGCAAAGTTTTTTTCAAAAATTGATTTAAAAAGCAGATATCATCAGATTCAAATGAGGGAAGGTGATGAATGGAAGACATCATTCAATACAAATGAAGGGTTGTATGAATGGCTTGTCATGCCATTTGGTTTGATGAATGCGCCAAGTACTTTATGAGGTTAATGAATGAAGTCTTGAAGGATTTCATTGGAAAATCTATAATTATGTATCTTGATGATATACTATTATTCAGTAAGACTGAGGAAGAACATTTGATAAATTTAACTCTAGTGATGAAGAGGTTGCAGCAAGAGAAGTTGTTGATAAATTTGAAGAAGTCATCTTTCATGAAGAAAGAGGTCATTTATTTGGGGTTCGTGATCTCTTTGAATGAGTTGAATATGGATACATAGAAGGTAAGAGAGATCAAAGAATGGTTGTCGCTGAGGAATATATTTGAAGTCAGAAGCTTCCATGGACTAGGAAGTTTTTACAGGAAGTTCATTAGAAATTTTAGTGGGATTAGAGCACCAATGATGGACATAGTCAAGAAAAGACATAAATCTTTTCATTGGACAGAGGAAGCAAAAACAAGTTTCAAGTTGTTGAAGGAAAAGATAAACGAACAACCAGTTCTGGTTCTGCAAGATTTAAATAAAACATTCCAGGTTAGATGTGACGCAAGTGGATTTGCGATTAGAGCAGTCTTAAGTCAGGATAATAGACCGATTGCATACTTAAGTGAGAAGTTGAATGAGACCAAGATGAAACATTCGACGTATGATAAATAATTTTATGCCGTCATACAAGAACTGAAGAAATGGAGGCACTACTTGGTTTCGAAAGAGTTCGTTTTGTATAGCGAAAACCATGCTTTAGAATTCGTAACCAGTCAATAAAAACTTAACTAGAAACATGCAAAAAGGGTTGAATTTATGCAAAACTTTTCTTTTGTTATAAAGCACATTTCTGGAACTACTAACAAGGTTGTTGTTGCATTGAGCAGGAAATGTTTGATTATGTAGGAGTTTCGTGTGAAGACCTTAGGTTTTGATAGCATTAAGGATATGTACAGAGATGATTCAGATTTTAAGGACGCTTATGAAGCATATGAGAATCATGTTCCGAGACAAAGAAGCCAATGGATTGAATACCTAATCCAAGATGGACTGTTATTCAAAGGATATTAGTTTTGTTTCCTAGAGAGTTCTATGAGGGAAAACCTTTTAAAGGAAAAACATAGTGGGGGATTGGCTGGACATTTCAACCATGACAAAACGTTTGTGCAACTGAACAATTTATATTATTGGCCAAGGATAAGGATAGATGTCAAGAAGTTTGTCAACAGATGTAGAATTTTCAAGCACACAAAGGGGAAAAGACATAATATAGGATTGTATCAACCATTTCTAGTAACAAAGAGGCCATGGGTCACGGTAAGCATGGATTTTGTCTTAGGACTGCCAAGGACACAAGGAGGTTGTCATTCCATATTCATGGTATTTGACAGATTCTAAAAAATGGCACATTTTATTCCATGTCAGAAAACCAATGATGCAACTCACATTGCAAATTTGTTTTTCAAAAAAGTTGTTCAATTTCATGGTTTACCCAAGAGTATTATTTCAGATAGGGACACCAATTTTGTTGGTGATTTCTGGAGGAAACTATGGAAGGTGCTGGAGACAGACTTATCTTTTAGCTCAACATATCACCCTCAGACGGATGGATAGACTGAGGTAGTAAATCGAAGTTTGGGGGACTTATTGAGGAGTTTAGTAGTTGAACATCATAGTTAGTGGGATCAGATTTTGCCACAAGTGGAATTCGCATATAATGACTCACCTAATAGGATCACATGACAGAGCCCATTCCAGATAATGTATGGAATGCATTCGAGAGGAGTATCTGAGTTGAGATATTTGGAACAGAATGAGTTCAAAAGTGTGTCAGCGGAAGATTTTGTAGCAGCGATGCAGGAGCTCCACAGTAAGATTAAAGAATTGTTGCAAAGTTCTAACCAAGAATATAAGAAGGGATGATTTTAAGGATGGAAATTTATTTTAAAATGTATAAACCTTGGTGAATCTTACTAATCCTTCATATGTCAGCTATAAATGTTTGGTGATATTTTTGTAAAAATTTTCAAATTTCTAAGTATATTATATAGTTTTTATAAAATTTTGGCGATTTTTAAGGTAAAATAATTTTATCCTATAGAATTTGGGCGAATCATTTTTAAAATAGTGAATCTCGTTTTTGGAAAAACCATGGAAAATTAGCCCATGAGTGAAATTTAGCCCCTAAAATCATCACTAGATATAAGTGCAGAGCAGATCAACACCAGAGAGAAATTCAGTTCAAAGTGGGATATTTAGTCTTAGCACACCTAAGAAAAGAAAGGTTCCCAAGGGGAATGTATAATAAATCGAAGATGAAAAAGATAGGGTCATGTAAGATTTTACGAAAATTTGAGGAAAATCCTTATGAGATAGAATTGGAAGATGCTGTGGGAATATCACCCATATTCAACGTAGAAGATTTGTACCCTTATAGACAATATGAAGCAGGAGGAGAATATAATAAAAAATAAGTTCAGTGGGTCAAACATATGCCTATAGCTGAAAAGTTGCAGATGGAAAAGATCATTGATCAGAGAGTTAGAAAGAAGACTCGGAGGAAGACATATTTTGAGTATTTGGTAAAATGGAAAGGACATCCGATTGATGATGCCAGTTGGGAAAGTGAAGCAAATATCCAGAAACATGGACAGATGGTGCAGGAGCTCATGAACAGGAGTTCATGAATTTTTCAGCCAGAGGAGTATGATGCAAGAGCATCGTTAGCACGTGCAAGTGGGAGATAGATGGATATCAACCAGCATGCATTTTGAAGATGTTTTGAATTTGAAAGTATGAAACATTAATGTAATATATGTAGAAGATATTTTTTCTTTTATGGTTTGGATATTGTAACGCAGATATTGAGCGTTCACTCTCATCTGTTGGTTGGATGCATTTATTGTAATAAATGTAAAGTTGTTGTAGACTTTAATTCAATTAGATAGCTTGATGTTGTAGGAGGGAAAACTCGAGAAATCTCCCTCATATGTATTGTATTATTCTCATTGTAAGAGTAAGAAAGATAGGAGAGAAAGAGAGCATAGGAGAATAGAGAAGAGAAAATATTGTAGAAGTTGTATAAGTAGATTGTAACACCCTACCAATATGTTAAACAATTAATCTTTCATTTTATACATACACAATAACAACTTTTCTTTAATATAATTTCATTTCATTTACACAATTCTTCTACATTTGCTCAACGATAAATCTAAATAACACGATGAAATAAGTAATAGGTTAACTCTAATATTTGCAACTTAAAACAAAAGTATATACAAAATATCGACAACAAATACCACTGAAAAATACCTCTTCCTTAGTTTGTCAAAGCTCATTAATTGCAATGTAGTCCTAAGCGCTTCCAAGCATTCTTTTCCCGCTTTCCCAGAGTGAAACAACATAATCCTCCCTGCCAACTAGGAGCCTATCTAGCTTCCTAGCTCCAAGAAACCTTTCGAGTTCTTGTCCCTCCGTGCCCGTGACTCCAATAAAAACAAAGCAAAAATGCTCAAAGAAAACTATCACAAGAATTATATCTTCCAAGAATTTCACAACCTCTCATCATGCTGAAACCTCTCCATCCTCCCCTTCCTCTCTACTTCTTCTCCCTATTTATCAAGTTTCCATACACACTTCCCCAAGTCTCCTCAACCACCCTCATTATTATCCATCAACCTCCCTTATCTAGATATTTTGGGAAAATATTAAAATAAAACTAAATATAAATGACTTGCATTAAACAATAATAAATAAAATAAAATGTCTCTATTGGCATGCTAGCTAATAAATGTTATTTGATAATTTTCCCAAAAATATACATAACACCCCACCATGCTCATTTAATTCATCACACCCACCATCCATCAAAGTCAAGAAGGTATTTAATGCTTCTAGATATTTGTATGCAATATAATTTACATATTCAATAAACATTCAATTAAATAGTTAATAATTTACTTTAATAATTAATACATTAATTACTTATACTAGAGTACATGGGTAGGG
>ML785318.1:51034-63897 GCA_009831015.1 Picea engelmannii | reverse complement strand
CTTGAATTGGTATACATGTACTGAACTTACCCATTTTAATTTTCATGTTTAAATAATCAAATAACTATCTTTGTCATGAGCATATATCATGTAACATACAAATAGGTCTAGAGGTACACATCTCAATGTCTAACAAAGTCTAATTGACTCCAAACAAATGATAAACTTTGAATTTTTAAGATTAGTAAACAACAATGTTCTAACTACCTAAGGTCAAAATATGGGGCGTTACCAGATAGTTGTTTCTATTGAATCGATGTACAAAAGAACTTGAATTAATATAAGAATGCTTTGATCCAATTTCATAGTGTATCATGGTCACTGTTTGCATCTATTGAATGGTATGTTTCCATTCTGCTTATATACTTTGTTTGCATTTGTTTCAATTATGTGTGTGTATCTGTGATATCATGTTGAATGTACGAAGTCCATGAGAGGGAGAGTGTAAGTTTCAATTTTTTCTCTTCCTAAGAATTCCTGCAAGGAGTTCAGTGAAAGTCTGTAGGGAGTATGTTGACGAGATTCAGAGTTTTATCTCAGAAAAATTTAGGAGGGATACCGTTGTTCTTATACTAGCACAAGTGTGAGTATATGATAGAGTTGTGAAATGTGTGTGTAGGCTAGGTTGAGTCTTAGACATTCCAACCTAAGTGAATGGTTGAAGGAATTTTGTCACAAGGATTGTGTAAAGTTAGGAGGCATCAAATAATCAATGATTATCATGGAGGTCGCAAAGAGTGCGTGCTAGAATTCCTTATAAATATTTAAGTTTTCAGAAAAGTATAAGATTAGGAGGGATAAAGTCTTCGAAGAGCTCAAAGGAAGGAAGAGGTCTGTATTCACCTCGTACAAGTTAAGTTCAGGAGGAAAAGACACTGAGTTCTTTGCTTGGAAGTCATTGAAAGTTTGAATAGACAGTTGAAATTTTCGGAGGGAGAATCACTGAAATTCCATGGGCCGTTGGATCTAGTAGATATTTAGAGAAGTTAAGGCCGAGTGTCTTCAAAACTCACAATATTAGGAGAGGTATAAGTCGTTATATCCTATTGGGTGAGATTTGTCAATCAGATACTTCATATTTCATATTTTCAAAAGTCGAAAGTGTGGAAGAGTTTACAACTCAAGGATTCACGATTTGCGAAATCCCGACAGAATCTGGACCATCAGATCATCGAAGGTTTGGGACCGTTGATCGGTAGAAAAGGAATATTTTGAATTCAACTATTGGGTGAAGGGAGAAAGTTGCATCGCAATCCCTGATGTGCAAAATCCTGACGCGTGAAAGTTGGGGCCTAGGACACAGCTGAGGGTCACATGGTGGAAACATAAGGGATGATCTAAAAAAATGTTATCCCTTTTCAGGGTTTCAGGGATCAAAGGATTCAGGCGGACTCATAATAAGAAATCGCGAAGTCACAAAATTAAAAACACCTTTTTAGGTTGAGTCTGTGGTCACACCAGTGGTCACATGGAAGATTAGGTTCGCACCTAGTGCTTTTTCGTGCAGGTGTAACTTATAAAAGGACCTGTGGTTATACGTGTTGGATTATCTAGCTAAGAATCAAGGAGCCATTTCTTCTCAGAGAATAGGAAGATCCAAAGACCGGGAGGTCAAGTAGAACTTGCTGATGTAGGGGTGTTGCACCAGTAATTTACGCTCTGTGTGTACAATAGCGTCATTTACCCTTGTGGGGATCCATAATTACGCTATGTGTTGAATACGTCAACACTGTATAAATCATCCCTTAGGCTCTGTGTATACAAAAAAAGTTATTCACCCTCAGAGGGGATTCATGATTACGCTCTGTGTAACATATATTAACACCCGGTAGATCATAATTCATGTTCTGTGTATGCAAAAGAGTTACTTACCCGCTGTGGGGATTCATTATTTCGTTTTGTGTAATATATATCTACACTATGTAACTCGTAATTCATTCTCTATCTAAGCAAAAGTGTTACTTACCCTTTGTTGGGATTCATGATTATGTTGTGTAATATATATATCATCCTTCTCTTAATCATAATTCATTTTCTGTGTATGCAGATGTGTTATTTACCCTCTGTGGGGATTCGTGATTACGCTGTGTAATATATATATCAACATTATGCAAATCGTAATTCATTATCTGTGCATGAAAATGCGTTACTTACCATCTATGGGGGATTCGTACTTGTTCCCTATGTAATTATAAATAACAGTGTTAATCCTTTGTAGGAATTTTAGATTTACTCTCTATGTAATTATAATAACATTTTGTAAATCATAACTTATTCTCTGTGCATACAAAATGATTATTTACCCTCTGTGGGGATTCATAATTGTGCTCTGTGTATTACTTTAACATTGTATAATCATAACTTATGGTCTATTTATACAAAAAAATTATTTACCCTCTGTGGGGATTCTTAATTGTGCTCTGTGTGTTTATTTTAACACTGTATAAATCATAACATATGGACTATGTATACAAAAGCATTATTTACCCTCTATGGGGATTCATAATTGTGCTTTGTGTGTTTATTTTAACACTGTATAAACCATAACTCATGCTCTGTTTATAAGTGAATATTATGCACAGTTACATTAAATTAATGATGGGGCCCTATTTTGTTTTGCGAGTGTACTCATCAAATGACTTTGGGTCCAATCTTCCCCCTTTGGATCGTAGACAGATTGTTGCAAAAGAACAAGTGGCGATCTGATTCTTCGCCACATTCAAGCTAAGTATTGTTTTGACTTATTCTTTATACTTGATTTCCATAGAATGAAAATACTAGCATAGATTACTAAACCCCTCATTTTTCTCCTTTTGCAGGTTTATGCAAATGAGGGAAGTGGATCAAGGACACCTATTGCTCGAAATGTATTTGAGGTCCAATCTAGGCATACCTTACTTCGATTACAACATGATTCTCTATGTACTTCTTAGAATTTTGTTTACATTACAAGTTACCATGGATACTTTGGTCTATGATACAGTAATATTTTGAACAGTGCTTGATTGAATACAAGGGTTGATTTCATAAGATACTTTGAGTTCACCACTATGTTTCTATAGTAATGAAATTTATATTCGAACTGTTATTCTTCATATCTATTCTCTGTGGTTTTATACCGATCTGGATAGAAATTCAACATAAATAAATCAATGGTCAATAGGAACATAGCAGGAATTATATTTTGCCTTTATGCATGAACACATATGTATGTATATATAGTCATTCATACCTATATAATTATGCTTAATGACCACTAGGAACATGCAACAGTTCTATCATTTCTTTATGTAAGAATACATATGTGTGTATATACTGTCATTTATATATATGTATAACCTTGTTTCATGACCAGTAGGAACATACCACCGTTATTTCATTTCCTTATGTATGATTACATATATGTGTATATACATTTATTTATATATATGTATAACCCTATTTCATGATTAATAGAACATACAACAATTTTGCTATTTCTGCAAAGTGAGCACATATATATGTATATACCATCATCACATAAACCATCACATTCTAAAAAATAATAATCAAGCAAAATTTTGACAAGGAATGCAAGTAAAGGTACATACCTAAAAAAATGCTTCCAGGACACAAATGGAACAACCATGTTCCACCCAACCGTAGAATAAAACAACCAAGTTATTTTTCCCTGTTCACTCCCTAGCCTGACCATGATTCCATAAGGGAAAACTGAAATGATCCTCTTTAGCTACAATCACCATCCATATCTCATAAATTTCTTTGCCTCACACTCACAGTGCTCATAATAACAAAAAATGATTTCATTTCTCCATCATACTAAGAAGTGTCCTACCTCCTCCATATGTTGTTTTTATATGCATCTTGTGCCTAGGTCTTTCTTTCCCTCCTTGGGAAATTTGCATCTTTTCAAATCCATGATTTTTAGGGGCTTTTAGTGGTCAAATCCCACATTTGGCACTTGTAAACATCAGCCTTGAGGTAACTCAAATTTGTTCCCCACTCATGGAGATATGGTCAACTATTTTTAACCTCGATGTTCCATTTGTCTTCCAGCATTTAATTTATAAAAAGTTTGTCTTTAACATGTTTCAAAATAAAATAAGTTAGTTGGACAAGTCAAATCTTTTCCCAAAAATCATCAAATAATTAATTACAATAATAAAATTCCAAATTCGGATTTTCCATAAATGGAAAATAATTTCCAAATCCAAATTTTCCAAAAAATGGAAATTTATTCCCAATTACACTAAGGATTTAATACTCTAATATTTTTGGGGATATTACAGCCAGGTATCAGGTCTATGGAGAAATCTATATCTCTCTTAACAAGTAGTCCGAGAATATCCTAGAACACATCCTGAAATTCATGCAAAATTGGAGAGTTAACTAACTGATTATTACTTTCCTCTTTTTCATTATAATTTATGTCTACAACAAGTACTTTACACCATTTTCTAATGCAACTTTTTACATGTAAGTTTGGTATCTCTCTAATGCTAATAGTTCTTGATACTCCTTTAATACATAGAATGTCACCTCTTTCATCTACACAGGTAAATGTTTTATTGTAACAATCTAAGACTACATTAAACTTTTCCATCCAATCCATATTGATTAGCACATCATAAGACCCTAAAGGTAATATGTTTAATTCTATTTGGGTTCTAAATTCATTCATACCAAGTTCACAGTTTTTAACAACATCTGTAATTCTCCTTTTTGCTCTTGTAGCTAATTATACTAACTAGGATTTTTCAAAATTTTATTTATGTAACTTATAAATTTCTACAACTCTTGGTGAAATATAAATCAAACTATCACCTAGATATATTAAAACAACAATTGGTTGGTTATGTATCATACCTTCAATTTCCACCATTAAACAATGATGATTTTCCTGTTGATTTTCCAAAGCTGCGCTTATTTTTGGTGTAGACCTTGCTAGTTCACCAACTGTAGTTGTTTCCTGTACTGTTTTCACAATGTTATTTTCCTTCTTCCTAAAAGGACAATCTTTATAGTAATGAGGACCACTAGATTCCCAAGATTTTACTGTCTCTTTTTGGAAAGTTTCTTTATTGAAGAAGGTTGGTGGTTTGGTACCCTTATTTTCAGGTCGATTGATAGGTTTACTAACTCTAAAGTTATTACCTCTTTGAAATATCTTATCAGAATTCTTGTTAGAGTAAGCTCCACCTTTCTTCTTAGGTTCAAACCTCCCATCCTTTTTCCCATTCCAATTCCATGAATTCAGATTTCTTTTTTTATACTATTCAAAACATTGTTTGTCTTTCCTCATGGTTTCTTCCAATGTTTTTGGGTGATCAAATTCAATTCGATCTTTATAAAAAATAGGTAAGAAACTACAAAATCCCTGAATGTTTGTTTTTTCATCCACAATGTAAGGAACATAACACAACAAACTCAAAAACATACTACATAAATATTTCATTGGAAGATTCTGAGTTTTAGTTCATAGAAATTCTTGGATTTACCTTCGTAATACTTCTTATACATGTATTGCTTCTTAAAATATCTCTTAAAGGTTTTTGAGGTGATTTTCCTTTCCTTAATACTTTTTACTCTTTTTATGTCCTCCCACCATATGTCTTATTTTTCTGTCAGATTGTATATAGTCATCTGAGCTTTAATCTTGCTTGAATAATTGTAGATTTGAAAATATTTATACATACCACATAGCCATGCCTATGCTTCCTCATAGGTCTCCACTTCCTCATTAAAGGTTGGTGGTTTAATATTCTTAAATTATCCCATGAATTCATCATGTTGTTTAGGTTTCTCTTTAGTTCTTTGTTTAGGACTAGAACTAATTTCATTAGATGTTTATGTGTCTTTCGTATCCTTGTATATTGAATCTGTCTCAGATTCAGGATACTCCAATTTTATTTATTTCCTCTTTGGTTGGGCTATCTTAGAATCAGGGATGATTTTAAGGATGGAAATTTATTTTAAAATGTAGAAAACTTGGCGAACCTTACTGATCCTTCATATTTGAACTCTAAATGTTTGGCGATATTTTTGTAAAAATATTCAAATTTCTAAGTATTTTATATAGTTTTTATAAACTTTTGGCGATTTTTAAGGTAAAACAATTTTATCCTATAGAATTTGGACAAATCATTTTTAAAATAGAGAATCTCGTTTTTGGAAAAACCATGGAAAATTAGCCCATGAGCGAAATTTAGCCCCTAAAATCATCCCTGCTTAGAATTGCTAGAATTTTGTCCCTTATTTTTATTATTATTTTGATTTCATAATTTCTCCAGTAAAATTGCATTTAGTTCCTCTTGACTCTTTAGAATTATTTCGTTGTATTCTCTCACTGTTTTTAGTTCTTCTTTTAGATATTTTACTGTATTTATAATTTGTAAATGCTTATCATTATTCATATCCACCCAAATATGTCCATCACCTAGATTCCCTTGTTCATGATTCCCTTGATGGTGTGCTCCTCCCTAAGCCTCAGGTACTTTTGTCATTTTCCTGTAAAATCAATCTATTTTTCTTCCCAGAGGTAAGAAGAAAATCAAGAGAATTTTACATGTTAGGTTTTTGCTGTGATGAAGCCCAAAAAAGGCCAAGCATTGTAACCTACAACTACGATACCATTATTTCATTGACCTTAAATTCCAATAACATTTTTTTTATTTATATCTAAAAATAACCATAATACTTTTTAATGGTTCTTTGTCATCATTATTGTGACATATAATTTTATTCCTATCTTATAACTTTATTTGTTTCCCTTATGATAGATAAATTTCATTATCCTTTTAACGTTTTATTGTGACCAGAATTGCAAAGGGAATACATACTTACATGAAAATACCTTTACAACCTTATCATAGCTTGTCATAAAGTTTTATAGTTTAAGAATGGAACAATTCCATTGTCAACCTTATCGTTCACCCTTATGCATCGTATTTATATAAGTTATCCTATGTCTTATTTCATTAAGACCAAGTATTTGTTAACCTATAAAGTATAATTTCTATTACTAAGTGGTGATCTCTATATATGTTCATTTCATCTTTGGGTCATGATCCATATGAGGTTGCTCAATGATTTGGTTGTTGGCTATAGCCCTCTCCTTATGGATATAGGTTTACTATTGGTGCTACCATGTTCTTATACTTGTGATATTTAATTCATTTCATACTATATGTTGTTTAATATTGTTTTATGGTAAATATAATACATAAAATTGAGATTCCTTAAGTAGGTTTCATTATTTATAAAACATATTTTGAAATGAGTTATCATTGTAAGACAACCATGCATGTTACATCTGTCCTTCGACAGGATGAATCACACTTGAGGATTTTATTTGGGTGTTTTACGAGGTTTAAAATCATGTTATGGTACCTATATTGAATGAAACATTTACCAAATATTGCTCGTTATCCAATGTCCTCTATGGATCATTTATCATGCAATGGTCCTGCATGCCCCATGTCTTGATGTTTCCATATTGAGGAGGATTATTCAATTGTCGTACTAAAATATGTGTACATGTTGTTTTGTTATGCCTCGAGGAATTAGGTTTTCTTGTTAGATTATTTAGTTGTCCTAACTCTCGCACAGTTAGCTCATTTGATGTTCGTCACTTATTTCCCTCGACTCTTTGTTATTCTTGAGAGAGCTTCCCTTTTATGAGTTTATAGAGTGCAGGTTTGGATGCTTCATTCTCATTTTCATTTCCTGGGAAATTTATTGGGTAAATGCTACGACTGTTCATAGCTTCCTCAGGATTGTTATGAGTATTATCAAAACTTTCAAGGTTGGTTCCTTTAACTGGTAATACAATTTCATAACCATTTGGGGTTTTATTTAACTATGGTGGTAGTTTAACCTAATATTATTTCCTAAGTAATATCCTTCAGAATATTAGTTTTTTGTTGGAATTGAACCTTATTCCTTCGACCATATCTCTTGTCGGACTTATTGTTCTTATATATATGTTTCCATATTATGTAATGAATTTAGGTTTTATATATGGTCATAGTAGTTTTACTATCCTATTTGTTTCGAGGGGTTTTTAATTTAGCCTTAGGGTTTTTTCGTCGATACCCAACAATCTCAATGGTCTCAGTTTACCATTACAGGTTCAATTTTTTTTCATTTCTCGTCTTTGGTCAATGATTAAGACCCTTCATATTTTTTTATTCATCCTAGACTTATTTTAGGACTTCCTCTATGATATTTCTTGCAAGAGAAGTTCACACAGACCTTAGTAGTTACTTTAATTTACATTATGTACATATGTTTTAGTTTTACATTAATTTTATTCTTGGGTAATACCTAATGATGGACCCTTTTGATGTTGCAAGGGGTACCCATCAGTTATCTGACAACCCAAAACATCTAGGTGTAGATTATAACGATGTAAGGAGATACCTCGACAATATTCTCATCCATGGTGAGATTATTTATATTTTTATTTGTAACTTTCATTTCCTTATTAATTTTGTAGGTGTCGAGACGACAGTTATAATAGAGCTCTGGAATACACATGTACATAAAGGTATTTGGTTTTCAATACTTCTATAGGTTTAAATCTGATATCACTGAATGTGATTATTATTCTCCTACCTTCTGTCGAATTAGTTGACCAATTATATTTTTGAATGTAATTATTCCTAAAATTCGGGTGGCTTCAGACTGTTGTCTATGCATGGTATGATGTTGTAATAATTTTTTTATTGATTTCTTTTTCATTGATATATAGTTTATAAAGGGACTCTACTTGTTTGGATTCTATACAATATGTAATATTTTTCTTCGAATATATATACATAGGTTATCTTGTTAAGTTCTTTAACGAGTTTTCTTTGGATTATACAATGTACTCTATAAAAATATTCCCTTTAAATATATGTACAAGGTGTCCCACGAAACTCTTTTTCAATGTGTAATAATTCCTTTTCCTATATATATATATATATATATATATATATATATATATATATATATATATATATATATTGAATCCTTGGTTAATCGGTATAAATTCCTATGGTGCATCATTCTTTTCCAGTTGTATATTGTATTTCGATGAATCCTCTCTCTTCGATATCGATTTCTCATCTGAAACAGTCCCTATATTATTAACTAGGTTTTTATCTATGAGTACTATTAATCTATTATTGATAATATGGTTATGTTTGTAAATTAGAATAACTATTAAATTTCCTTTCACAGTTTCCCATATGAAACATATAATATGCATCTATATCTCATATAACAAGAATTAAATTATAATATTATTCTAGTTATTTATGCCAGAGAATTGAGCCACATAAATGTACAATAACATAGTAAACATTTAAACAAGCATATTCATCACTAGAAATAAAACCTGGAACTTTGGGGAAACCCGATGCAGGAGCATCGCTCCACCTCAGCATGCACCGGTTGTCTAGCATGTTGGTGCACATCCAAAGAAGGGAGAGGCGCCAACACTCTCATTTTTCCCTCGAAATTTAAACATAATTAAGGAAATTGAATGCTTTCAGGCTGGAAGAGCCAAGCCGTGCTTTCACACAAGTTTTAGAGGAGGTCACCTTAAGTTTCTAACAGTTGGAGGGATATATATCTGATTCAGACTAGATTTCCACTCATTGTAATATGCCTTAGTAGATAGGAGTTTTAAATGGTGATTAGACACCACTAGTGTAGCTTGGAGGGAAACCGCGTCGAGCCCCTCTTGTATAAATCTTTGTATTGTTTTCCCAGTAGGGGTTGTTGACACTTGGGTTGGTTGTGTTGATAGGGAGGAGATTTGAGATCTGAGACTTAGTCACAATATGAACTCCTACACTGTAATTGATATTCTATCATTAATATAAAGAATAGATTCCACTGTTTCTAATTTCTTGTGTGATGAATGTTATTGATGAATGTAATTTATGTTTATTGGTGTGTTTATGATGTAGATGTGCATGCTATATTTCATCTGCAGCGATAGATATAGAATCCTCTATCTATGAGTTTGATGAATCAATTCTGGGTTCTTTAGGCTAAACACAGGGATTGTGACAGATCGTTTAAACTCTATGAGCCAACACAAGGAGTGCATGTCTGAACTCTTTTGAGTCAGAGGAGAACATGCCAGGAGGTCTCACCAGAATAGTTCACATACTCAGGAGAGAACCTCAAGGTTGTTTAATACCTAGGAGGAAAGTCTGTGCAGGAGGAAGTGTAGCACAAAGTTGTTGAATACTCTGTAAGACTTTGCCAGGATTGCATTAGTTAGGTGTGAGTGTGCACAGGACCAACACATTATGGAGTGTTGGAGGAATTGAGGAAATTCCCATAGTTTTTGAAAAAACTGAGGGAAGAAATCTCTTCAAGTGTGCATTGAGCAAGAGGTAGGATTTGCCTTGGAAAACCTGAAGGATTTCAGGAATTTAGAAGTAAGACCTATGCAAGGAGTGCACCAAGACAACAATTAGGTAGGTGTTGCGAGAATCCATATGAAGGCTTAATTGAGAACAAGGAGTCCGCCAAAGACAAAGTGAATTTGTCATACAATCTTGGGAGGCGAAGGGTCAAGTTTCCAGAAGCGCACCATAAGTTCCGTAGAAGGGCCAAGAACCTTCAAGGTTTGAGCAAGAAAAGATCATAAGAAATAGAATCTTCACACTCAAAATTCCTACAAGGAGTGTAGAAAGGCCGAAAGAATTCCAAGTCTCAAAAAATGAGTAAAGTGTTAAGTGGGAACATGAGTAAGGACTTACCGAAGTCTTGAAGGAAAGAGGAATCACCCATCATTAGGAGAGTACATGTGGCGAAAGATGAGAAGATATGAGATATAGAGTTCTGTAAGATTTGCAAGAGAAAAGGGACAACTTTACGAAGTTGTGAAGAGGGGAGTGAATCTAGACCATTGGATCTGGAAGGAACATGTGGAGGAGACCCATGTATTTCAGAGAAGTGGTTCTCCGGAAGAAATCAAAGGAGAACAAATAGGAAGTACTTCTGAAGATTGGATTCCGAAGTAGATCATAGCCATGGATATAAGGAAGTGATGGGGACCATTGATCCTTGCATCATTTTTGTTCATTGATTCAGAGTTTGGGGAAATGAGAGTTGGTTTTTGTGAAAAGGTCGAAGCCTAAAACCCGAAGTGCCTTTCAAGGTATATCCTGGGACACAGCCCCAGGTCATATGATTAAAGGGGCATAACAAAGAGAATTAGTGTTGTATCAACTTTCTTCCAAGGGGCCAAGAGAGGCTCACGGGGTTGACAGGACCTGCACTTTGGAGAAAGAGGGACCTATGATAATTTTCATTGGGTTCCAATAGGGAAATGAAGGGTCGATCTGAATCAGGTGACTAAATGATCCTAGACTGGGAGGTCAAGAATACCCCGAGGAGAGAAGTCAAAGAGAGTGGGGGGGTATACGCCAAAATGACATGTTGAAGACCTTGTTCCTCCCAACCTTATACTAGAGTCTCTTTCACCTCTGTCACCCCCGATATGAGTTCAAAATCCAAGGGGATGATTATGTTTCCTCTTTCATAATTCTGAGCTACATTTTCTATGATTAATATGTGAATATTCAATGTGTCAAGTCAGTGAATGCATATTCTTCTCAATCTATCTCATTCGCCTCTTAGGAATGGTGTTCCATTCCCTTTTCATGACTTATTTTATTTTTTCTAGGACTTGTGACACTTGTCTTGAGCCTCATGCTCATTGACCACCTACCAAATTTAACTTTACACATGTTCACAAATTATCCTATAGATATGGAATTTGTCTTTTTGAAGTTAAGTTAACTCCATGGCTTGTCTTAGTCTGCTTCCACTTGGGAAACCCCTTTGGATTCCTAACTCCCTCTTTAATTTTTTCTTCAACGTGTGCCCCTTTTTCCACATGTGTTTATTTTCATAAAAATAATAAGGTTATACAATTAAGTTTTGGTCAATTGACCAAATTGTCTTTCTGGAAAAATAATTAAAATTCTAAATTAAAAGATATATTTAAAAATCCAAATTCTGGGGTATTACACTCTCTCCCCCTCCTATCTCTTCCCCCTCTTCCCCTATATTCTTTTGTCCCTCTCCCCCCCCTCTCTCTCCCCAATTTTCCTCCATTGATATCTCTCTACTTCTCCCACTCTCTTAATCTTCTATCCACATTCCTTCCTCTCCGAATATCTAATTATCTCTCTTTCCTTCCATCACTCTCCACTCTCCCTTTTACCTTTCCATCCCTCTCTCACTCCCCCCTTTCTCTCTCCCCTCTCTCTCCCCATTCTTCCCTCTCTCCTTCTCTTCCCCTCTCTCCCCTAGATTTTGTCACTTTGTCTCCTACTTTCTCTTTCCTCCCCTCTATCTCTCCCTTCCCCTTTATTTCTCTCCATACCTATTTAAATATTTCTCCATATCCCCCCCTCTCTCTCTCAATTTATAGATCTCTCTGCCTCCCTCTCTTCCCCCACTTTTCCCCTCTCTCTCTCCCCTGCTCTCCCCCACTTATCTCACTTATCTCTCATATCCATGTGTGTGTGTGTGTGTGTGTGTGTGTCTATTGCATCTACCCCTCTCCCTCTAACTATGTATCCCCCTCCCTCTCTCATTGTATCTCCTCATTTCTCACTCCCTCCCAATATCTCTCTCTCTCTCGCCCTCCCTCCCTCTATCTTACCCTCTCTCTTGCCTATCTCTCTCTCTCTCACTCACTCACTCTCTCACTTTATATCCCCCCCTCACTCTTTATATTCTGCATCTTCCTTTCTCTACCTCTCTCCCTCTTTCCCTATATCTCTCCCCCACTCCCTCCCCCCCTCTCTCTCACTCCATTTATTTCTCTATCTCTCACACACCCCCCC
>ML785318.1:21541-34729 GCA_009831015.1 Picea engelmannii | reverse complement strand
CTCTCTGGAACTCGTGTGTGGACCCTTTACTCCATATGTGAGTCCGGTCGGCAAGCTATCGTTAGCCTGCATCATCAACCACCATGTCAGATCATGTCAACAACACATCATAAAATCAATATCATAACATCAAATCAAAACATTATAACCGTAAATGAAACAACTCAAATACCCCACTCCCTGACTCAATCCAGAGTCCAAGGGAGTTCCACCGATGCCTCTACATCCTCAAGGTCCGACACCCTGCACACTCAAAGAAACTGAGTCAGCAGCACCTGTCTATACCAAGGTAGTAAAAACATCCTGTCATATAACTCAATGCATCATAATGAAAGAAAAGTTTTATCATCATATAAATCCAGATCACTTACGAGCAAGTTTCCTCAAAGAATAAGTTTGGTAAGCGTGCCAGAGCGGGAGGTTACAAATTTAGCCACAAAAATGTAGAATAACACAGTAAACATTTAAATAAGAATATTCATCACAAGATAAAAAACCTGGAACTTTGGGGAAACCACACATTGAACACCCCGTTCCTTCAAACCTTAGACTAGAGTCTTTTTTACCCCCGAGTTGAGTTCAAAATCCAAGGCGATGCTTATGTGGCCTCTTGCAGAATTATGAGCTCCATTTTTTGTGAGTAATCTTTAAATATTCACCGTGTCAAGTCAGTTAGTGTGTATCCTTCTCAAGCTATCCATTTCACCTCTTAGTAATACCATCCCATTCTCTTTTCATGACTTATTTTATTTTTCCTAGAATTTGTGACACTTGTCTTGAGCCTCCTTCTCACTGGCCACCTATTAGATTTAGCTTTACACCTGTTCACATATTCTCCTATAAATCTATAATGTGTCTTTTTGAATTTGAGTTAACTCCATAGCTTGTCTGTTTGCTTCCACTTGGACAACCACTTTGGATTCTTAACTCCCTCTTTAATAGTTATTTCAATGTGTTCCCCTTTTTCCACATGTGCTTATTTTCATAAAAATAAAAGGTTTTACAATTCAATTTTTGTCAATCAACCAAATTGTGTTTTGGGAAAAATAATTAAAATTGTAAATTAAAAACAATAATAGAAACAATAATTAAAAATCCAAGTTGTGGGGTATCACATACACCCCCCCTTAGAGCTAATCACCATCCTCGGTGATAACTAGTTTTCATCAATACCATTATGGAACATAAATGTATATGCTTCCCACATATTACTTTCCATTTCCCAAGTAGCCTCTTCTAGACTAATGTACTTCCATTGGACCTTTACCTATCCTACAACTCTATTTTGGAGTGTAAGTTCCCTCTTGTCAATAATATGATCCGACTCTATTGGGAACTCACCCAAGGGTTCCACCTATATCATTTTCCAATCAACAACATGAGTAGGGTCATGTATATAATTTTTCAATAATGAAACATGAAACACATCATCTACTTTTATCATGGATGGAAGTGCAAGTTGATAAGATACAGTTCCTATTCGATCAAGTATCTCAAATGGGCTAGAATACCTAAGCGCTAAATTAGTATACATTTCCATCCATAAATAAATGGTTTTACATTTAACTCTAATATACACATCATCTCCAACATCAAACTCTCTTGGAGTCCTTTTTGCATCATCTTAAAGTTTTTTCATGTCCTGAGCTACTTTCAGGTTCTGTTGTACCTATTTCATTTTTAGTTCCATGTATTTCTGTAATGTACCCCAAATTTCACTAAAATTAAAAAAATTTGATGAGGAAATTAAAAACTATAAATCTCCAAAAATTGTTCGTGACACATGAAAAGAATCCCTTATAAATCTAAGTCATTGTCTATGCACATAAAATTTTTACTCTATTGGACTAACAATCCTCAAAGTCTATTGGATTTTTAATGTCCAACTAAATCTTACTGTTACTATCCATTAAATTAAGTCATAACATTTTCATTAGATTGACTCATAATCTAATTTACCCTTCTACTATAATTAAAGTCAAACATCTGATCACATGGTTAAATTAGTAACTAGGACTATTGGTGTCCATAACATAAAATCAATTGCATAAAATATTAAGGTTATATCATAACCATGCTACCCATACTATTGAATATCATAAAATATGATATAAAAATGTTATATTTACTATGTTAAGAATTCATGTAAGAAACTATAACAACAACGTTGTGACCTTAGAAGACTAGGATACATAACTGTTATAGTCTAGAGTCCAGGCACTATGGTAAATAACCTATCCATACCAAACAATTTCCATAGTAAAACATTCCATGATTAAAATCATTCCCATAGTATAAGGATGTATGTTTAATGTGGCATACAATATAAACACTACACATGAAGTTCAAATGCAACCTGCATTTTAACTCTATCCACCTGACGCCTGGTTAAACCTATCAAATCTAGCATTTAAGTGGTTTGATAACAGACGAGGTGAAGGAAATGTTAGTTATGAACCTATATTGTTATAGACTATAGTAATTACGTTAGGGAAGGTCCATTAAAGGCAAACTGACCTATCAAGTACTCTCTAGGCATGACACTATAAGGGACTGCCCAGTGCTAGCTTAACACTTCAGACAAATTCACATGGTAAGGAGAGGGATGGTGTACCAATTTATCTTCCCCACTACCAAGGGGCTTGAGGTGCCATTAAGCCCCTCATAATTTTCCCTTGAGTCTTTATTTCTCTTTACCATTTCCTTGGTTACTCTTCACGACCGGTGATAGCATTTGACTCTGGTGATAGTATTCAACTCTAGGGAAGTGGTAACAAAGGTGTTGTTTCAAGTCTCTCCATAGGTAGGGTAAGTACATTTTTATCTATGTAATACTATTTACACAGGTTTTCTAGAGTTATGCGTTTCCTTTGCAATTGTGCTATGTACAAGCCATTCTTCCTATAAAAATATGTTCATTACACAATATCTTCTTTGCAAGCTATCTCTGTATGGTGAAAGGATTTTTCAGCAAACATTTTTCTAATGGGTGCATATTTCATTTGTTGTATAACACCTTCTCTGTCTGTACAATATATTCTCTTTTTGGAATATCTTCTTTGTCTATGCAATGTATGCTCTCTCTACAATATCTACTTTGTCTATGTAATGTATGTTCTTTGTGGGTCTTGAGTCACATTTCTTGTACTCTATTTTCTTTGGTATGGAGGTATAAGCCACATGATAATGCGCCTTCATGTGTATTCATCTCAAGTTCCAAAGTGACCATTATTTTTCTTGCATGTTAGGTAAATCCCTTTAAATTTTAACACCCAAATTTGGTGGTTTTTATTATGTTTTCTCCTCTGTTGGCTATCTATATTTAAGCTTGTATCTTCAGGATCCTTCCCAGTCAAAAATGATCATGGTGGTGATAATCTAAACTCTCTGCAATTTTCCCATGTGGGTTTTAAGTCTATACAAAGCTGTTATAATTGTATCCTTTGTTTGGAGGATGTTATGTAAAGAAATAACCATCGGTTTGGGACCTATACAGGGAAACACTTGATGAAAGTCATTGCCACAAGGTTATGATATTAAATATTACATTTTAAAACCTGGGCATAGCCTTCACAGTGTCATACTCTTAGTGTATACATTTCAGACTTCGATTATTTAACTCTGTATTATAATTTTGTAATTGCACTTTGTATTTTTTATGGCAAGGTTAAAACCCTTATTCGTTGAAAAAAACAACAATGCTTCATGTATGAATTCAGTTTTTAAATAATATCCTTGTCGATAAGGAAAATATTCTCTGTCTCTGTTAAAACACCCATGGCCTTTTCAACCCCACCCTTAAAAGTTAGCTCAACTATTATAGTTCAATATATCTACAGTTTTGAGAATATTCTCCTTTGACAACTCTACATAGAAAAACAGGGTCTTCTTGTTTGATTATAACCAAGGATTTCATTTGAATTTAATAAAAGAATTAAGTCCTTACTATAATATTCATACACCCATATCTCCTCCTTTGCGCCTCTGTGGTGCTTCACAATTTAAAATTCTTATTATGTTTATTTCTCATATACAATTTATTCCAGATTTCATTTATGTGCATCTCCGTCACTAGTTTATAATTTAATCCCCTCTTTACTGTAAGCATTAACTTGATGGAATCCTGCCTGTGTAAAAAGGTAACTTTGTTTTTGTATTTTATATGTTAGTTTCTCTACAATTTTCTTTGGTCCTCTGTATGGGCTTGGTGTTTTCTTCGAAGTAATACTTGTTGTTTATTGAAACTCTTCCCTTGATTATAGTTTAAACTTTTATATATATTTTCTCTGTAATTTATAACCTTCAATATATCAAAGCTACAAAACTTAACTAAAAGTTTGTTTATGTTTTATTACTTGTGCAAGTAATTAATTTGACATGTATATACATTGATAATGGGTCCCTTTGTCTTCGGAGAGAACATATCAGATGGATTACAGACCCACTTCCCCTCATGGGCCGTGCATCAACTACTTCACAATGCAACGCTGACCCTATGATATTCAATCAAGATCTCAGATAAGTATGTTTTAACTCTTTTATTTATCTTATTCTTTAATTTTTGTACAATAGTAAGTTATTAATACTATTGCATTACTCCTTTGTAGGTTGGGAGAAAAGATAGTTCACTTGGTGAACAAAATTGGCTTGTCTAAAAAAGATATTCAAGTTCCATATTTCTTCCACAAATCCACGCGCACTCACAGACAATTTCCTGTAGTATTTTAAATCTCTGTTTAGACTAGTTATGGAGTTCTTGGGTCTAAGGAAACCCAAACTGTAACATTTTCGTCAACGACCTATTGACTGTAATAAATATAAATTTTGGCATATATTATATAATCTACTCTATCAAATATCTTTCTTGGATAATAGTAAAAATAATGTATTTGGGGACTTTTATTCTTTATACTCAACATAATAGGATAACAACAATACAGTCTATTTATTCTTTTCTTTCTGAAGTATTTGATTATGAACAGTAATGCAAATCAATCAAGAATATAGATTCATAATGGCCAATAGGCACATATACATAGTTTTCCTACACACACACACACACACACACACACACACACACACACACACACACACACACAAAACATTAATGCTTCAAATAAATACGACTACATGTATTCCTACATAGTGGCAAGCCATAATCTAACATGAATATACAATCCACTTAAAAAAAAAATTACTTATATGTATAAAAAGTAAAACATATTCATAATCAAATAACATCCATAATATAAAATAAACAATAAAAGTGCATAGTTGAGATACATTTATGAATATTGATGCTGGGAAAACTAATGGAATAACCATGTTCCACCCAATCATAGAAAAAAAACAAGCATGATTACTTGTTCTTATCACCCCCTAGCCTTACCATGTAACACCCCTCCTGGTTAGGACAACAACTCCGAAAAACAGTTGCAATTTTTTTTTGTTTGTTTGTTTAAAGTGTGTGCGCGTGTGTATAAGAAACAACCCCCTCGACTCTACGTCACCACTCGAACCAGCAAGACGCAAGTAAGACGAACACAATCAAGATGACCCGACATATCACAGTGGCAACAAGAAATAAATGCCCCTGGACATAAGGCATGCAACTAGCAGTTGTAAGCAGAAACAGACACCAAGGGTTAGGTACAGTACTGTCACAGAATGAAAGAATCCAACAGTAGAGTCGCAGTAGTGGATATTGTGCCTTTAAACAGCCCGAGACTACTGATACGGCTCAGAGTGTATCGCAAGAGTGGAACTGTTCCTTTAAACAGCCCGAGACTCTTGATACGGCACTAGATTCCTTCCATCGGATTTACACACAGACAAAAATACTAAGCTACAAGAGGTGTCTATATCCCGCCCGACACGAACAGACTACGCAATACCATACCACCAAGTGCTGCAAAATCAGGGACAATCATGACCTCTATGGGAGACACAAGTCAGGAGGACTCTAATAACGACCCACTCCTATTGAGACCCGAAGACATCAATCAGGATCAAATGCTCCATTAATTATTATTAATCTACGGAGACCTTATCATCAACGCTTCAATTTAACGAATAATAACCAAGCAATTTAAACATCATCACGAACATTCGATTAACATTACAATTCGACCATCCTCATTACTATTGCAACTTAAAGCAATTATTACTATTACAAATATATCAAGTATTACCATTTCAATTAAGCCAATATTAATATTGCAGCTTAAAACAATATTAATATTAATATTTAAGAAGTATTATCATTGCATTTCCATTTAAACGAGGTTAACATTGCCAATAACAAGTAGAGTCATTGCAAAATAACAATTATTAATTAAAAGCATGGAGAATAATTCATATTAAAATTGCAACTTAAAAACAATATTAATATTAATATTTAACAAGTATTATCATTGCATTTCAATTTAACGAGGTCAACATTGCCAATAACAAGTAAAGTCATTGCAAATTAACAACTATTGATTAAAAGTATGGAGAATAATTCATATTAATATTGCATCTTTAAAACAATATAAGCATTAATATTTAAAAAGTATTATCATTGCATTTCAATTTAAACGAGGTTAACATTGCCAATAACAAGTAAAGTCATTGCAAATTAACAAATATTAAATTAAAGGCATGGAGAATGATTCATAATAAACTTTAAATATACATTGCAATAACTGACTTTGCATATCCACTAACTAATTCCCAAATAAAATTATAATGACATTCCTTCCAACCTTAACTAAACATTACCTAATCGTCACTAATGGGTATAATAACTATACCCTTACAGAAGGTAAAAACAGTAATTAGGTCACGCATTAATACGCCTTACTAACTGGTAAAAAGATTATGGGTGTAATGTTGTAATTTAAAATTAACAGAATAGGCAATAAGATATAAAATAATATTACAACTGTTTCGTTACTAATTTTAATCACTCCTTTAAAGATAAGGAATAATCCCAAGGAATTTCGTTCAAGCTGTCATCATTCTAATGACACAACCACCCTTGCCGAGCAACCATTCTTCTTAGGTATTCACCACAAAGGGGTTTCAAAATAGTTNCAATTCGACCATCCTCATTACTATTGCAACTTAAAGCAATTATTACTATTACAAATATATCAAGTATTACCATTTCAATTAAGCCAATATTAATATTGCAGCTTAAAACAATATTAATATTAATATTTAAGAAGTATTATCATTGCATTTCCATTTAAACGAGGTTAACATTGCCAATAACAAGTAGAGTCATTGCAAAATAACAATTATTAATTAAAAGCATGGAGAATAATTCATATTAAAATTGCAACTTAAAAACAATATTAATATTAATATTTAACAAGTATTATCATTGCATTTCAATTTAACGAGGTCAACATTGCCAATAACAAGTAAAGTCATTGCAAATTAACAACTATTGATTAAAAGTATGGAGAATAATTCATATTAATATTGCATCTTTAAAACAATATAAGCATTAATATTTAAAAAGTATTATCATTGCATTTCAATTTAAACGAGGTTAACATTGCCAATAACAAGTAAAGTCATTGCAAATTAACAAATATTAAATTAAAGGCATGGAGAATGATTCATAATAAACTTTAAATATACATTGCAATAACTGACTTTGCATATCCACTAACTAATTCCCAAATAAAATTATAATGACATTCCTTCCAACCTTAACTAAACATTACCTAATCGTCACTAATGGGTATAATAACTATACCCTTACAGAAGGTAAAAACAGTAATTAGGTCACGCATTAATACGCCTTACTAACTGGTAAAAAGATTATGGGTGTAATGTTGTAATTTAAAATTAACAGAATAGGCAATAAGATATAAAATAATATTACAACTGTTTCGTTACTAATTTTAATCACTCCTTTAAAGATAAGGAATAATCCCAAGGAATTTCGTTCAAGCTGTCATCATTCTAATGACACAACCACCCTTGCCGAGCAACCATTCTTCTTAGGTATTCACCACAAAGGGGTTTCAAAATAGTTTAGCCTATGGTAAAAAGATGCATTAATACACCTTACTAACTGGTAAAAAGATGTTGGGTGTAAGGCTGTAATTTAAAATTAACAGAACAGGCAATAAGATATAAAATAATATTACGACCGTTTCGCTACTAATTTTAATCACTCCTTTAGAGATATGGAATAATCCCAAGGAATTTCGTTCAAGCTGTCATCATTCTAATGACACAACCACCCTTGTCGAGCAACCATTCTTCTTAGGTATTCACCACAAAGGGGTTTAAAAATAGTTGAGCCTTGGATATCAGTGAGCATAGATTGACTCAGGTTAAAAATTTTAATTGTAGCATATATCAAATTCCGTGCATGACTCTACGGGAGTTAAGTAGAACCCAAATTAAATTGAAATCTTTAATGCAACGACCATACAGTTGTCATGAGATTACGCTTAGAATCTTAGACTGTCTGCTACCATAAAGGAGTATGGAGGCGTTGTTCAAGGTGTGTCAGGACAATGGTTGGGCCTCAATGTGAGCGAATGACCAGGCACCCCATTTGTTTTTCTTTTCCTTTTTCCCTCCTTAAACTGACAGAAAATTAAATAAGCGTTGGCACAATTACTAACAATGCGGTCAGGAATTAATAAGCAGTAAACTATTACTACCCACAATGGTCCAAAGCTGGACGCTGTCAGGGTTAGAAAAAGGATTTTTCAATCCGTGGGGTTCACGCCTCTACCCAGAACACCCACGACGGAGGACGCCCCTAAAGCAATCCGCACAGTCATAAAAATTACCATTAAACACAGATGAACTATCAGGCGACTACAACACTGGGCAATTTCATTAGAGCAATCACACTAATCTGGTAAGTACACAAAGGTTATGAATAGAATACATAGTAGAAGGGAATGCCAGGTGATTTGATAAAAGGGATACCCGAAATTCCAACCATGAATAGCCTTGGAGATGGAAGAAAAATGTGGAAGGACGCATTTAATGCTTCCAGGTAAACCTAATCTAAAATCTGAATCATCCATGCTAACTCCAGACCTAAGCGCCTCCCCTCCAACCAACCCAAACACGCTATGTACATTTTGCAAGAGCTTGCAAGTCCTGAAAAGTCCACTCTGATAAAGATATAGCTAGAGAAGAAGGTGTGATTAAAAGAGGGTGAGCAGTGTAATGTATAGCGTCTTAGAGAAATGAATGAAAGGAAAATCGCATAAAGCTTGGAACCATGCCCGAGTATTTAGTTGAAGAATTAACACACGTGACAGACGCACACCGACTGTAAAAACAATAATGCACACTGAGAATATAAATGCCCACTGAAACACAGACGCCCCTTCTGAAATACATCTCTCACTGAAATAAAATGCACCAACGGCCAAGGCATAAAACACAAGGACAAAGGCTGGTAAAACGAAGGCCCACCAGGACACCTTGTGGAGAATGTAATAAAATGCTATAACGCCTTATCTATCATCTATTAACGATCCATCATATATTATTGCCCATTCAATTTCATAACACAGGCCGATTCAGTATGGGGTTAAGGTTCATAACCATTTTTCGAAGGACGGGCAAGGGATGGAACGGTCTCAAGAGGTTCGCCATTTTCCCAAACAGGAACAAATAAAAAAATTTCATAAGAAGAAAAACAATGGTAAATACTTATTTACAAGGTGGGTAGCAGCCGTAAGGGTTTCATGGTCACGCTAATATCTATTAAGCTACAGTTCACACAGACGATTCACACTATATCCACTGAAACTACACGTTGCACAAAATCCATTAACTACAGTTTATAAATATGCATAGCAAGATAGAAACACCCAGAGATTTAGTTACCTGTGTCCTTAATGCTAGTAGAAAATGATTCTTGTGCTCCTGCCACTCCTGCTCCTGCTTTCCGACTGCAAAGAACCCACCGATACCTCCAAACCAAACGCTAGGGGTACTCTTCTTCCCCCTCAGCCCCCCGAGCCGCAAAGGGGCCACACACAATCAGAGAGTAACTAGCTTCTCAGCTCGCCTCCAAGGCTGAGCTACCACTCAAGTCTGCTGAGAATCCCCAACTCCTACNACTCGCCAACTTGACTGATTGGTAGACCTCTATAACCCCTGGAGTCAACACTCCACCAGGTGAACTTGTAGGAGACTAAGGGTTCTAAGGAATAAGGCCCCCGCCTTATTGCGCGCCCCTTAGAATCATCGTGAGCGACTGTCGCAGTCAGCCCTTTACTCCATATGTGAGTCTGGTCGGCAAGCTATCGTCAACCTGCATCAACAATAATCATGTCAGAAATGTCAACAACAAATCATCAAATCGAATGAAGCATCATAGTAAACATATCACTCAAAAGAACACTCCCTGACTCAGTCCGGAGTCCAAGGGGGTTCTACCGATGCCTCTGCATCCTCAGGTTCAAAAAAAAACCCTGCACACTCACTGAAACTAAGTCAATAGCACCTGTCTACATCAAATGGTAACACGTCATGTCATCTGTCAATCTCATCATAATCAGGTATAAATGTCTAACATCATAAAATTTCAGATCACTTGCAAGCAAGTTTCCTAAAAAATAAGTCATCTCAGTGCACCAGAGCGGGATGTTACATACACCCCCTCTTGGTCTAAACTTCGTCCCGAAGTTTCTCAGTATAAATGCAGAAATAAAGTATCACAGTATCATAAGTCTATCTATCAAACAAAAATGGAAACTGTTGGCGCATATCATCTGCGTCCTCCCAGGTCGCCGAGTGCGGACTATAACTATCCCACTAGACCTTGATCTGATCTACCGTTCGACATCGCAACTGTCGAACACGATGATCTAAGATGCAAACCGGCTCAGCCATGAGCACTCCCTCATCCGATACCTGCAAGGAACTCAGGTCAATCACATGTGTAGGATCACTAATATAATGTCTCAAAACAGATACATGAAAAACATCGTGCATACGCCTCAAAGAATCAGGTAAGGCTAGTCAATAGGCCACGGGCCCCTTTCTCTCCACAATATCGAAAGGTCCCATGAACCTAGGAGAGATTTTATCTCCCCTTCCAAACTTGATCGAACTCTAATGCGGTTTAACCCGCAAGAAGACTCGATCGCCGACCTCGTAGCTACAGTCGACTCGGTGCGCATTGGCATAACTCTTCTGTCAATCTTGCGCTTCTTTAATCCTTTGTCTTATGGATTGCATCTGCTCTTCCATTTCTTGGATCGCTTCTGGTCCCACCAGGACTCTATCCTCAAGCTGATCCCAACTCAAGGGCGTCTGACATGGTCGCCCATAAAGAAACTCAAAAGGTGCCATCTTAATGGTGCTCTGATAACTGTTGTTGTAAGTGCCCCCGATGAACTCTTCCCTGCGGGTCTCGCTGAAGTCCGGGTCTGACCCCCACTGATAAGCTCCTCCTCTACTATGAGGGCCTTTTGGACAGTGTCGTGCAAGGTTTGAGGCATCAACATCCTAACCTTTGCACGCAGACTACTGTTAAGGCCAAACACGAACCTGTTGACTTTGAGCTTCTCTGTGTTAAGGTATGGAGCATATCGGAGCAACTCCATAAAACGTGCCTCGTACTCGGGCACCGTACGACCTCCCTGTCATAACGCGTTGAACTCGTTGAGCTGACGCTCAATGAATTCCTCAGAAAGGTACCTCTCTCGGAATCATTCCTCGAACAGTTCCCATGACACGTCTTCCATGGCCATGTTCAGCTGCGGCAGGAGCGTCTTCCACCATAGAAGAGCGCTCCCCTTCAGTTGAAAGACCGCCATGCGGACCTTCATTTTGGAGGTATAATCACGAAGTGCGAAGCACATCGCCATATTCTCCAACCATGCCTCGGTGACTGTGTCGTCCGGGAGGCCAAAGAACTTAGGAAATTTTACCTTCTCGAGTTCACGGTGAATGCTACCTGTGACGGCCGGTGCGCACGACAGAACCTCAGGGGGTGCCGGCGCCCTGGCCTCGTCTCTGTCCAAACGGCTGATCAGAGCCTCGGACATGCACTGAAAGGATCTCATCATCCCAATAACATCACCAACTGCTATATGTTCCTGTCCTATCACTTGCTCACCTCCCTGGGGGTTAGACCCCTTAGGCGTGGATGTTGCTGGAGGCGTCTCGCCTCCTCCCCTAGCACCCTGTCGTCTGCCTCCGTGGTGTCCTCTAACCATGATTACCTGCACGCACACAATCAACTCGATCAAAAATAGTATAATAAAACCAACTCATGTCAACGAAAGCCGTAGCGAACCCCAAGTCGTCGGTCGAACCGACTCTGATACCATATGTAACACCCCTCCTGGTTATGACAACAACTCCGAAAAACAGTTGCAATTTTTTTTTTGTTTGTTTAAAGTGTGTGCGCACGTGTAGAAGAAACAACCCCCTCGACTCTACGTCACCACTCGAACCAACAATACACAAGTAAGACAAACACAATCAGGACGACCCGACATATCACAGTGACAGCAAGCAATAAATGCCCCTGGACATAAGGCATGCAACTAGCAACTGTAAGCAGAAACAGACACCAAGGGTTAGGTACAGTACTGTCACAGAATGAAAGAATCCAACAGTAGAGTCGCAGTAGTGGATACTGTGCCTTTAAACAGCCCGAGACTACTGATACGGCTCAGAGTGTGTCGCAAGAGTGGAACTGTGCCTTTAAACAGCCCGAGACTCTTGATACGGCACTATATTCCTTCCATCGGATTTACACACAGACAAAAATACTAAGCTACAAGAGGTGTCTATATCCCGCCCGACACGAACAGACTACGCAATACCATACCACCAAGTGCTGCAAAATCAGGGACAATCATGACCTCTACGGGAGACGCAAGTCAGGAGGACTCTAATAACGACCCACTCCTATTGAGACCCGAAGACATCAATCAGGATCAAATGCTCCATTAATTATTATTAATCTACGGAGACCTTATCATCAACGCTTTAATTTAACGAATAATAACCAAGCAATTTAAACATCATCACGAACATTCAATTAACATTGCAATTCGACCATCCTCATTACTATTGCAACTTAAAGCAATTATTACTATTACAAATATATCAAGTATTACCATTTCAATTAAGCCAATATTAATATTGCAGCTTAAAACAATATTAATATTAATATTTAAGAAGTATTATCAT
>ML785317.1:300721-311286 GCA_009831015.1 Picea engelmannii | reverse complement strand
AATTGTTGTATCAGATGCGAACTTTTGGGATCATGTAGCCATTCCTAGCAAACAACTTGGAGCCAATCTGGTACAATGAAGGAGAGAGAAAAAAGGGACCCTTCATCTTCATATTTTATGGAAAGTGCATCAACAACCACATTGTCTTTGCCTTAATTGTAAATGAACTCATAATCATATTCAAAGAGCTTAGTCACGCATTTTTGTTTCTCTGGGGAGGAATGGAGTTGTTCCAGAAAAATACTTGAGGCTTTGATGATCTGTCTTAATTTGGAAGCATTGCCCCAATAGATAAGGGGGCCAAAGATCCATGACATGCATAATAGCCAACATTTCATTTTCATAGACTAATTTCCCCAAATTTCACTCTGACAGTTGTTTGTTGGTAAAGGACAAAGGCCGACCCTCTTTCATAAGGATGACACCAATTCATTTCCTGGAAGCATTGCATTCTAGGAAAAAGGTCTTTGTGAAATCAGGAAGGGCCAGGACTGAAGTGGTGCACATGGCCATCTTCAAGGTTTGAAAAGAATGAGTAGTTGTTGTAGTCCAAGTGAAATAATTCTTTTTAAGGAGAGCAGTGAGAAGTGTCACAATATTTCCATTATTCTTAACAAACTTGTGATAATAACCTATTAAACCCATAAATCCATGCAATATTTTGAGAGTCTTTGGGTGAGACCAATCTGCATAGATTCAATATTTTTAGGATCCACCATGGCACTGGCCTTGCCAACAAGATGACCCAGGTAATCGACTTCCGAGGTGCCAAAAGAACATTTAGATTGTTTGAGGAAAAATTGTTGTTGAGAGAGTATATGGAGAAATCAATCCACATGAGCAAGATGGGTTGTCCAAGTTTTACTATAGATAAGTATATCATCAAAGAAAACTAAGACAAAATGATGGAGAAAAGGATGAAAGACATGATTCATGAGGCTTTGGAAAGTGGATGGGGCATTACAGAAGGCAAAGGGCATGACCAAAAAATCATAGTGTCCCTCATGAGTTCTAAATTCAGTCTTAGGAATGTATGCCTCATTCATACGGATCTGGTGGTAGCCAAAATGAAGATCAAGTTTAGTAAAGAATTGGGCACCACTCAATTCATCCAAGAGGTCATCAATGATAGGAATGAGAAATTTGTCTTTAATGGTGAGTTTGTTGAGGGCGCGGAAGTCAGGACACATGCACCAAGAACCTTCTTTCTTAAAGACCATGACCATAGGTGAAGAGTAGGGGCTCATACTAGGGCGGTGTTGGCAGCCCTACATAATTTTTTCCTTGTAAAGTGACAAATGACAATTCCTGTAGCTGCCATCACCTTATCCCCTAAATATCGATGTTTGAAGGTGATTGTTGGGTTATGAAAAATATATTTGATTACTCATTTTTTACTTTTATCTTGCATTTTTATGCTTGATTCATGACTGTAAGCATGAATCAAGCATGAAAATATGATTTCGCATTATAATCCAAGGTTTGGTTCTTAAAAATCAATGGGCTTACATCTATTTCATTTTAATGATTTTTCTAAGACTATCATATATCAACCAAATAGTTATTTTGAGTTTTTCTTGGATTTAAAGTTATATCTTGGAGGCTTTGTATACCAAGAATCGGTTGGCAAGTGGACCAAGGCTTGTTTCATTTAAAATTCTTGATAAATTGAGTTTGATTTAAAAAAATTTATATGCTTTTGGCTGGTAAAACACATCTTCTCCTAACCTTTGCAAATCGACTTCACCCATTACATATGATGAGATTTAAACACTCATGGGATGTACCCTGTACTTTGCTTCAGTTGTCATTTTGAACCTACAGTTCTCTCATAACGAGCTAGGGTCTTGGGTTTTCTCTGTACTCTAAAACATTCATTACCAGAAACGCCCAAATTTCATGACTGAAAACCCTATTGCTTGTGTTATGGTTGCCCTGGTGTGTTCCTAGTTTTGTTTCCATTGTTTTGTCTTGGGATTACCTCCTACCATTGCCATATAAACCCAGAGTTGGTCTATTCGCTTTTGTTATAGTCTATTCAATCCCGTTTTTGCTCGCCAGAGACATGATTTTGCGAGAGAGATTTTGAGCAAACCGCTACGAATTAGACCAAACCCTTTAAAACCCAAAACCGAAATGAGTTTTTTTACCTTCATCGCGAGCAGTTTCTCCAAAAATCGGATCATTGCAAAGATATGTCTCATTTTTTTGGAGGTAAATTTCTCAGTTTTTTCGTTCCGGTTGAGGAAAACGTTTTTTTTTTGTTTATTTTTATTTTGCTACAACAATTCCTGTAGAATCTCTTGTGGTGGAAAAACCCTTGATAGAGAAGCCTCTCGAGCTCTCAAATGTTAGGCCTGAACTTTTGTATGAAAACCCTCATGCAAGGGCATTGCCCGAATCCCTTTATCAAGCTTGATAAAAGCCCACGGTGGATAGTGGTAATGTTTTGACACACAACCATGGGTTCCCTCAACCAACTATTCCAGATCTGCAGTGTGAAGTGTGTCTATATTGGGTAAACCAATATTACACATATGTCCCTCTCCTTCAAGCTAAGATCCAGACCCTCACTACTCAGATTGACTCGTTAAACCACATAGTCAAGATCAGTGCACAAAGGCAAGGGAAACGTTTAAAGAGAAATGGAAATATCATTATAAAAATGCCGAGAGTATAAAAGAAGTGATTAATTCCGAGGTTGCATAAGCCGAATTTAGCATTTAGTTCAAAGGTAAAAGATTTTGTGTGATTTTGTTGATTTCTTTTTAATTAATATGGATTGGATTGGTTTTTTTTACTGTTTAAAATTAGACTAGCTACAAAATCAACAAATTCTATAGCCAGTCTATTCTCATTCGAAATATTGATTAATGTTGATTAAATGAATATCTAAATTGGTTTATTTTCATTTTTTTCTTTCAGGATATCATACAGCTTGTGGAAACATAATGGCATGGAGAATTTCTGGGGTCATTATCCATTTCTTTGGCTCATTTTGGAAATAGAAACAAACTTTGTTAATCTTAAGGGATATAGTTTGATATTGAGAGGTTTTTATTACCCTCTATTTTTGTAATTACCAGATCATCTTGGGATTCGATCTTATCTTAGTAGATAAGATGCTTAGTGTTTCTAAACTCTTTAAATACTACAGTTTTTTGGTAATGAGACCATCTTGGCCTGGGGTTGAAGTATGGACAATTAATTCACAGACTTGAATGGAACAAAAATGCATATTACAGCTTTAGCTTCTTGTGTATGATGTCTTAGTTTAAGTTATGTTTATCTTGACATGATAATAGGTGTTGATATATTTTGTCTTCATGCTTTATTATGAGTTGGGATAATTCATTTATAAATGATGTCCATATGTGATGCTTCAGATATTATATAGGGTGATCATCTATTCAACTCAAATTATGAGATTTGTCTTTAATTTTCTGTTGAACGTTTTAATGCAAAGTTCTTACAAGAAGATTTATCTCACTGTAATTGATTGTAAATCATAAGTTCACTACGATTATTTGCATCTCTTCATTATGTCGTTAAAATTCAACAATCAATATACTGTGTTGCATTTATTCCGAATAGTTTCAAGGTTCATTGTAGATTTATCTTTTGGACAGATTGGCTGGACCTTCCATAATTATACAGATGTTGGATGCACGTCGATTAACTCATTGATAGTGTTAGCGTCAGAAGTCACTCCTGGATTGCTTGCAGAAGCAGAGCCCAATGCCCATCAGTTTTATGTCACGATAGTTTTAATGGGTGATCAAATGGGTAGAGACTCGGGAAGATATTGCTCTAACTTGGGAACTAAATCTGGTATGTAAGGAACAAAGGAGGTATTGATATAACTTCAGTCAGTGAGTTGATTAAAATATGAGCAGGTGGAAGACTTGGTAAGAAGAGTGAGAAAACTACCTCAGGCAACAGGCCTTTCAGCAATTTGTAGAAGAAAAACTCTGAATGCAAGATCCTCTTGGTTCAGGGCTTTGAGAAACTGAAAAGGGCGACTTGACTGGATCCTCCAATTCCAAGTCCCTCAGTGCTAAGAAAATCATAGGGAATGATTAGAAACAATGCAACTGTTATAGTGATCCAACCTACATCATCCTATAACAGTTACAACTCGACTGGATCCTCCAATTCCGAGATGTTCTAATACAGTGTAAACAAAGACGTGGAAGAAACTAACATTCATAAGGCAAGAAGTCTCAAAAGTCCATACATAACCAGGAATAACAGTGCTTCATTAAAGCTTTGCAACTGAGATCCTTTCTTAACCATTGATGATTACAAAATACAAAAGCTGAGTCTATATACTCAGAAAAACTCACCTAACAGAGGCATGCTCAGTCATCCAAGGCTTGGTGTCCCTTTAGTCAAACTCGGGCTGATATTCTTCATCAGGTGCCATCTTAACTATGCATGGCTCCTGCAAGGGGAGTAGCTAAGCCATTAAGTGCTGAGTTTGCGTGTGTAGACTTCTCCAGCTAGTCGAGGACTTCGGCATGGCTTCTTGAAAAAATCGGTACACAGGACCCTCTCGGGTAGACAGCTCGCCAGACCCTCCATACCTTACACTTAATGAGTGAGGAGAGGTTTCAACCACCCCCTTTCACCTTCATTTACTCCAAGCGAAAAATAGGATTGAGATCGGATATGATGGCACCTGGAGATCACGATGATCCCCTCTGTGACTAAATTCGACGCCTTTGGTCCCTCTTGCGTAGCTCTTTTATTTTCCAAGTGACCACAGGCTGTGACCCTGCGTTTATCCTCAAAAAATCTTTCGACGTTCGTGAATAGGAAGGGGTTGATCCTTGCTCCTCACAGTCGCGCTATGCGAAATGCCAAGATGGATTAATTTGGCGCCACGCGTCCCTCTCATATCTGACGGTCCTGAACTCACTCAGCAATATTGTGGGCCCGGGTCCTGGACGCTCCTGGCACTTCGCGTTTCAGGGATATGAAGGAGCTGCTCCTTGTGCGTCAGAGTCATGATGGGCAAAACAACGAGGAGCCTAATCGCACACCACGTGTTCCTTTTGGATGGATGGCTGAGACTGCTCCGTGATACTGCGGGCCCAACTTTGGGCGCTTTCGGCGCTTTTGGGGTTCGGGGTTTCGAGATGTAGAATGACATGGAACCTTCACCCTTCGAATTTCCGAATCAAGAAATTCCATCGCGATTAGATCTCGCGCCACACGTCCTTTGGGTGGATGGCTGCTATCCTTTCCTGCATGCAATATAGGAACTATCCACCGCGCTAATCTCGGTGCAACTTTGCTAACCGCGATTTCCCGCCAACCGTCGATCTGCTCCTATGGGTGAATCTGAATCGTCGATGATATAATCTCGCTCGCTTACTTTCTTGGAAGCCTAAAATGATATTTTCCATGCTACGCTTGGGTGCTTCTCGTGCAACTCGCAGACCTGAATACTCTTGTGCCCAGGACAAGAAATGTTACTAACATTAGGCTCCATGGGGGATAGAGTCATCCCTGCGATGCTCTAAGGACTCATTTTGTAGCTCCAGTGCCTTGCTATTGGGCTATGGGGTAATTTATTTAAAACTTAAAGACGGAAAGAAAAACAATATTTACAACCGCAAAAGAGCCATGTGCGGCTCAAGAGAAAAATCTTTTTAGGAAATGCCCATTCACAGGGCCATTGAAAAATTCTTGATCCTTCAAATCCCGTACCCTATAGGTGTTATTCGAGAATACTTCAGATACTTTGAAAGACCTGATCCACAGGGCTTCAAATATCCCGTGCTTACCTTTATCTTGTTTAGGAGCATCCCATTTCAGTACCAGGTCTCATATCTGAAACTCTTCCTTCTTGGCCTTCTTATCAAAAATCTGTTTGATCCTTTGCTGATGGTCCTGAATTCTGTCCATTACCTGCTCTCTGGCCTACTGGACCTCCACTAGCTGATGAATTCTTCTGATCATGTCATCAGGCTCTTCTTGATGATCCTGGAGGAATTTCACTACAGGAATGGCTAAATGAGAAGGGAAAACAACCTCTTCTCCATAGACTAATTGGAAAGGAGAGATGCCTATAGATCTATTCATAGCCACTCGATCAACCCATAGAGCAAATTTCAATCTTGAATGCCAGGCCTTCTTTTTGTCTTCCAACAATCTTTTGAGTATCCTTATTAGGCTTTTGTTGGAGGACTCCGCTAAACCATTGCCTTGGGGATAGTATGGGGTGGAGTGAATCAGTTTGATCCTGAATTTCTCACAGAACTTGGCTAACGACTCATCCCTAAAAAAGGTTGCGTTATCAGTGACAATCTGACTTGGGCAGCCGAATCTTGTGATGAGGTCTTCTAGGAATCCAATGATTACCTTGTGGGAAGAACTCCTGGTGGGGATAGCTTCAATCCACTTGGTGAAGAAATCAGTCGCAGTCAGGATCCATTTGTGCTGCCCATTGGAAGCTGGGTGAATTTCTCCAATGAAATCTAGGCCCCATTGCTGGAAAGGTCCTGAAACAACCATAGGATTTAACAACAAAGACTTGAGATGTTGCTTTCTTGCAAATATTTGACATTTGGTGCAAGCTCTAATCCTTCTGCAGACGTCAGTGAATACGATGGGCCAGTAGTATCCAGCCCTGAGGATTTTGTAGGCTGTGGTTTTCTAGAAATGATGCCCTCTGCATAGGCTGTCGTGAAATTCAACCATGATTTTGTCAGCCTCTTGCGGATCTACAGATTTCAAAAGAAACCCCAGGGGGTCTTTCCAATATAGAACTTGAACAATAAGGCAGTATCTGACTGCTTTGAGCTTCAGAGATTTCGCCTTGTTTCTTTGCAGGCCGTCTGGAGGTCGCAACTCTTGTAGAAAATATATGACATCCTTATACTAGGGACATCGAGCTAATGGGGGATCCCTTTGAGGGTCTATTTCAGACAACCGACCCTACTAAATTCCTGAGCATTCGTTGGAGAAACTTACCCCCAAATCTTGGCAATTGGGTTCATCCAACAACTTGGCTAAACCTTGACCTTTGATCAATTTGGTAAGCTTTATTTTTAGGTCAAATTCCAGAATCTTGGCTATCCACTTACTCCTCCTCCCATCTATGTCAGGCTGAATAAGAATGTCTTTAACAGTAGCTAAGGGGACATAAGCGATGACTTTTGACTGCAGGACATAGATTCTAAATGCCTTGAGAGCTTTTACCAGGGCATAGGCCTACTTCTCCATAGTGTCATATCTGACTTCGGCATCCCTCAATGCTCGGCTGAAATAGGCAATAGGTTTCTCTAGCACGACCTTGTTTTTCTATAATAAAATGATAGCCACCGTGTCAGGTGAGGCAAAGGAGAAAATGAGGAAATCCTTCGAGTAGTCGGGACTGATAAGCACAAGGGCTTCAGTTAGGGCCTTCTTTATTTGCTCAAAGGAATTTCACGATTCAGAGGTCCACCTTACTTCATTTCCTTTCCTTAACATGGCTATTATAAGTTTTACCTCCTCAGCAAAGTTAGGAACAAACCTCCTCAGAAAATTAATCTTACCAAGGAAAGATTGGACCTCTTTCCTGGACCTTGGGATTGATAACACTTGTATCGCCTTAACTCTGCTAGGATCGATCCTGACTCCTTTCGATGATACTATGAGGCCTAGTAACGTTCCCTCCTGCATGGAAAACACAGATTTCTTTGGATTTAATGAAATGCCAAAACTCCTGCATTTCAGGAAAACCTTCCTGAGATGACAATAGTGTTCTTTATCAGATTTTGAAAATACTGTGATGTCATCTAGATAGACGACCACGAATTCATCCTTTTCCCCAATGAAAGCTATGTCCATGGCACGTTGAAACATTTCCCTTGCATTCATCAATCCAAAAGGCATCTTGGCATACATGAATGTGCCCCATAGAGTGGTAAATGTCATCTTTTCCCTATCCTCAGGCAGAACAGAGACTTGATTGTAGCCAGAGAAACCATCGATCATGGAGATCCTGGATGCTCCTATTACCCTCTGCAATATATATTCCATCTTTGGTAAGGGGTAGTTATCCTTTCGTAAACTCCTGTTTAGGTTTCTGAAGTCTACAAAGAGTCTGATTTCTCTATTCTTTTTCCTTACTGGTACCAAGTTGGCCACCCACTCTGAATATCCCAGGGGTACAATGATCTGGGCCTACAAAAGCTTCACCACTTCCCTCTCCATAATAGGCAGCAACATAAGATTGATCTGTCTTAGCTTCTGCCTAAATGGCTTTGCCTCCCTTTTCAACGGGATTTTATGCTCAATGACAGAAGTGTTATACATTTTGAGATCTTCATAGGTCCAGGAAAACACATTAGCAAATTCCCTCAAAAGTCCAACGTATTTAGACCTTTGCTCCTTTGTCAGACTTCTTGACAACTTGACAAACTTGGGCTCACTCTCAGTGCCAATGTTGCACTGAATAGTATCAACGTCATCCTCTAATATTTCCCCTTTTAATGACACATCATTTCTATCAAAAATCCTTTCCAAAGGAACCAGTCCCCTTGGAATATGGTTGTTGGGGAGCTGCACAATGTTACGCTCTGCTATTTTATTCAGAAACTTACCCCCATCAAGATATTCTTCAGAGACAAAGACTTGGTCGATATGCATCTCTGAAAATTCTTCTACAGTTTCCAAGAATTTCTTGATCTCGAGATCATCCTCGAATACCTTCCAATGTTTGACATTTTCAGGTATGGAGGGCCTATATTTTACCTCTACATCGTATCTGAATTTGGGCAGCAAGGGCACTTTCAAATTTCTTGCTGATGTAGACAAGGAATTTTCCACTGTGTTCTTCTCTCTTGGGATCAAAGAAATATTGAATGCTGAGAAGAAACTGTCAATTAAGTCCCATACCTCATTTCTGTAGCTCCTAAGTCGAGGATGCTTAGCCTAATAAGCGTTTCTGATCTGCTGGACCACCAAATCTACATCTTCGAACACTGCTACTTCCTAAATTCCCATTTCCCTTGCGGCTCTTAATCCTAGGACAAGAGCTTCATACTCTTCGACATTGTTGGTAGCTTCAAATTCTAGTTTGTATGCCAGAGACATGGTTTCCTGAGCAGGTGACACAAAAAACACCCCCGCTCCAGCGCCTTCCCTAGAAAAGGCTCCATCAAAGAACATTTTCCAGACCGGGGTGATGGAGGGAGGAAATTTATGGAAAGTGGTGGGCGGATTTATGAGTTTTAGAGGAGGCTCGGGATAATTAGTGAGTTGTAGTACATTGGAACCTAAATCAGTGTCCAGGGAAAAAATGGGATGGTTGGTAGGGTTGGCCTCATCACTGATTATATAGGCCAGTTGGGCTTCCCTGTATAGCCTCCTATGTTCTCCTCCAAACACTGGGATAGTAGCATATGTGAGGTCCATATGCAAAGTTCCCCCCAGTCTTTTTATCCAAGATCTTGATAACAACATACCGAACTTAGGGGGGACATCAGCCACTACAATATCCATAACCACACTTTTCATGGGTAACTGAAACAAGGTCACGACCAGGTCTTTGATAACTCCTAGACATTGAACTTTTCTGGAGTCAAAGGAATAGAGGTCATGATAGGCTCGGGTGACTTCTATCCCTAACTCTTCCATGACAGTTTTGGGCATGAGGTTGTGAGAAGCCCCCGAATCCATCAAGAAGTTGTGCAGTACCTTGTCATGTATGTTTAAGGAAGTGTAGAAGGGAGGGGATGAGTCATTCCTGTCTTCTACCATAGGACCTAGAATAACTGCAAGATTTTCATCTTGCAAATTGATGGAGTCTATGGGAAGGCATGAGACCTCAGATTGTAAAAGCTCAGAGAAGCATTTCTTGAACCCTTCATGTTTAATCAATTCGGTCAGGGGCACAGGGATTCTGATCTTTTGAATTTCATGCTCGAAATTAAAAGAAGATGTAAGCTTCGGGATTTCTCTTATTTTGGGGACATGACTCTGGACTATGGGAGAGAGGGGTTGGGGCTTCTTACCTCTGTGACTGTCTTCTACTCCATTAGCAGGTTTCTCTGTTCTAGTGATCTGCTCAGGAACATCAGGTGTTATTGTCTTTCTCTTATACCTTAGATCATACCTGCCTTGGCTGCCACTAGCCTTGTCTCCCTTGCTCAGTTCATTTAGCTGACTGTCCATGAGAGACTCCTCGTATGCTGATTGAGTGAGATAAGGAAAAGGAGGAGTGTCCCCGCAGCAATGGATTTCAAGATCAAGCTCATTTGTTTCCCCTTCTTCCCCCTCAGCCAAAAAATTGTTTTGAAAAGGGGCCTGAATTTTTTTGTCTTCTCTGTCTCTTCCCCTCTCTCTTTGCACAGTTGGGGAAGTAATATTGTTTGGCCTCCTGCAACCTCCTTTGTTTTCGGCGTTTTGAGGGCCCTTGTATGCTTGCCTTCCCTCCACCTTCATTCTCTCCATCTCTGCAGATAGAGACTTCACCATCTTGGTCAGTTCATCCACTTTAGGGTGGGGCACCGATGGGCCAGAAGTTGAGGTTTCCAATCTTCCCTTTCTTCTGTCTGCGTCAACCTCGC
>ML785317.1:222978-300621 GCA_009831015.1 Picea engelmannii | reverse complement strand
CTTTGGTTTCTAGTTGGAGCAGGTTCATTGAAAAAAACTCTCGTGGTTTTTAGGTTTTATATCTTTATGTGATTTTATTACTTTTATCTATGTAGTTGATGACTTGGTGTGTCTTTCCGTTAGTTAAATGGGTGAGAATTAGGATGAAATGTGATGGTTAAATTCCCTTTCAAATACAATTAAGATTAGTTAAATGGGTGAGAATAGGATGAAATTTAATGGGTAAATTCCCTTTCAAATCAATTAAGAATTCTTCCTGATTGACAATGTTATGAGTTAAAATTGTGAAACTAAATAATTGAAATTGTTAAAATAGACAAATCTGACAGGGTATTCCACTTTGAAATTACAACTTTAATGAAACCTATTCCATTTTGAAATTCCAACCCTATTGGAATTTTTTTATATACAAATATAATATAGTCAAATATATAATTAATCTTGATGGAAACCTTTATGTATCAATATAATATAGTTAAATTTCAAAGATTACCTTTATGTATCAATATAATATAGTTAAATTCCAGAGATTATTTCATTTTGAAATTCCAAGACTAATGGCTGCTATTCCATTTTGAAATTCCAACCCTATCCTACACTAATGGAAACTATTCCATTTCGAAATTCCAACCATAGTAGAAGCTAAGGCACCCTGAACCTTTGGAAAAGAGACATATTCATTATAAGCATGTGAATGCTAGACACCTAAATCTGGGGTTACAGCTCGCTTTTTTATGATAGTTATTCTAATTTCTAATAAAACTGGATTCATCGCTGCAGGAAAAAACGATAGAATGCACACTATTATGAAAGTCGATGTAAGTTTGATATCTGATATCACTGTAATTGCCATACACAAAATAACAAAACTAATATTTTGACTTAATACAGTAATATGATAGCCGATTCAATCACCGGTGTCTACAAATTAAATTGGCAAATCCTGTAGAAGGACCCAAACTCAAAAGTGATTTAAGTTCTGTACAGAGAGAAAATCTTAGTTGCACGGACGAGTGGCATGGTTGACAAATATATGCAGTACTACATGCACAGAACATTCAATCATACTCGGCTTTGCAACTGTGACATATAGACTCAGTTTTGCATCATGGATAGTAGGCACAGTATGTGATAGGTTTATTCTTTGTTTTTGAATGTGTGAAGGTAAGGATCTTGATTATCAGGGGTATTGGGGTATTGTCAAGTAGTTATTTTTTGTTGTTTAAATTGCATTTCTGAATGTAGAAATGGATTTAGGGTGTTGAAAAACTCTTAGGCCACTCTGATTATACAAACTTAGTCGCTCAAATCTGCAAAACCAACCATTTCTCAAGATTTTGGGCAAAATCAAACCGAAGAAAAAAACCCAAAAGTAGAAAGTTTAGACTATGCTATTACTAGGTCTAACCCCAAAAATCTTGATTTCTAGATCTCAAAAGATCTTGATTTCTGGATCTAATCCTAATATTAGCAATAACCAACCTGCTGTGCAGCATTCAATATTGTGGTGACTGGTATATAAACTCTCGGATCACCTTAGTATATACACCCCTGCAGTGTATTGCTCTCCCTAACTCTAAGGAGACCAAGTAGGGATTCTAATTACTTGATTTAACCCCAAAAAATCAAGAGAGTTTAAACTCCAAATAATCAAGAGAGTTTAAGTCGTGATCAGTAGGAAATACGTGAAACGAGATCTCACATCTAAGGAGGAGGAGGCGGCTTTTGAATAGTAAAGACGTGAAACAAGAAAGATCTCACATCTACGGAGGAGGCTTTTGTGAAGTTAAGTTTTTGGCATTTTGCATGGACCCGCATCTGAGCCCTTTTTGGCGGGACTTTGAACCCATTTATTAATTTTGATGAAAATGAATTTTAATTTTTTTTTTATAATCTTATAAAACAAGTTTACACCATTAGTATAGTCTAACATTTTTTCTAAAAATAAAAATATAATTATAATAAAAAAATAATATTAAATCATTTTTTATTTTATTTTATGCAATTTTAATGAAAAAGAATTTTAATTTTCTTTTACAATAGTTATACAACATTTACAACATTAATATAGTTATGATAACATTTTTCAAAAAATATAACTATGAGCATATCAGCTAACTCGCTGCCGGTGAATGCTTAAAGTCTTACGGCTGGTATAACTCTCGGCATATTCAATGAAACACTCTTAATCTTGCAGGCTCGTTGTCGTGAACGCCTAAAGGCTTACGGCTTGTAAAAATCTCGGCGTATTCAATGAAACCTCTTAATCTTGCAGGTCGGGGCTCCATGCTTGCCCTCACAAATCATTCAGATTTCATACTAGGTTGTGCACTGTATTCAATTCTTCTAATTGAGTCTCCTAAATGAATCTCATCGACGATACCTTTCGAACGAGCTATTGTGCTCCCCAAACAAAGATCGTATGCCAAAGTTATGCCCTCAGAAAGTTGATACACCAAACTACCCAAAACTGGGTCCACAAAATTGGTGGTTTTTCATCTTCCGGGTTTAGGGTTTTGGATTTTATTTATGATAAAAAAGGACTTTGGAGCCTCATTGTGAAATCATCTTCTTATGAATGCGAGTAGCAGACACATCTCTTCTTAGAGATAAGCTGCCACTCATTAATAGAAAATTGGTATTATTGTATCCGTTTTGATTGGTTGCATCTCTGATACATTTCTATTATATTATTGGGCATCCGAAATATATCTGTACATTGCTTTATTATATCTCGGGTGTCATTTAGTGCCGAAAATAATCCAGATCAAATTAGGTTATAACATTTTCTAGGCTAAGCCATTTTCACATCCAAATGGTACTACCTAATAAATAATTATTTTATAATAACCCAAATTGATAATATTTTAACTAGAATTTCAATTGCTTTACTCTTAATTTTTGTAAAATTAGTTTTTCCTACATTCTCTCACATAGTCATTTGAATATGGTCGTAGTTTTTGGGCCTGGTGAGGAGTGGATAGACTCAAGGTGTTCTCACATTTCGTGCTCCATGATGAAGTGATATATACTAATTAGATGTGCATGTGAGGAAATAATCATCAACATAAATATAATATATAAATAATATATTTATAATATACTGTATAAATATATAAATAATCAATAGTTGATAATTAATAATTAATTAATTAATGAAAAGACAATAATGGAAAATACATGTCCATTAATGAAAGGGAACTCCACACAAGTATATATATTGGGGCCCTTAATTGTAATATATCATCTCATATAGTATTTACTTACAACAACCTCTCATCGGCTAGGTTTTGTTGAGATTTTTAGTGTCTAATTATTCTATGATAACAATAGCATTTAAATCATAAGCCAATAATTATTATCTTTATATATTTGTGTATAACATCATTGTTGATGATATTGATGGTTGTTTTACTTTTACAAATACAACACTTTCGTAGATTTCTTTTTAGTCAAATTAATGATTATATTGTTAATCAAATCTTGTTTCTTTATAGGACTCTTGATATATTTGTGTATAACATCATTGTTGATGATATTAATGGTTTTTTGTGTGGTCCTTTTCAAGTGAATGCATTCATCCTTATTCTCTAGAGATTATTGTAAAAGAACAATATTTATTGGGTATAAGTTAAGTGGTACAATCATGTTCCTTACCACATGTATTTTTGATAGCACATGAGAAATTTCATGTAACATACTAGCAAATTGTATCTATGCATTTTGAACACTGGATTCTTCAAAATAAAATTAATCCCTCAGTTTCATGACCTTGGACTTATTCCAAGTTAGCACACCATCTAGGATTGGTGCATATTATTCTTCCTGCATAGTTTTTTGCATCAACTGAAATTTCTTTTGATGAATTTCAACCATTTTCTTATCATCAACTAAAATTTCCTTTTATTAAGTTGTTTTATTTTTGCAAAGATACACTTTCCACTTATGTTTTCAATTAACTAGGGTGTTTTTCCAACTACATAGATAGTTGAATCAAGTAAACCACTCTTTTCTTGTCCTACATCTCTCCTCTACTTGTAGATTACTTCACTACTCCTATAAGAAAATTATTTATCATTCCTAGAACCAATGTCATAATTGGCTTCTATTTATTGTGCACTTCTTTCCTCTGAGATGTCTCTTGTGTATCCTTTTAATTTTTTAGCAATGTCTCTAACTGGCTCTGCATTGGTTTCCAACTAATGATGTAGGGATTTGGTAACCTTTCCAAAATTTACTTTAGGGATCTTATATGGTGTCATATGTGCTAATTTATCTTTCCTGTGTAGTTTCTTACTCTTCTTTTCCTCTACCTCCATATGCATTTCAACCCTTTTGAAAAATATTTTCTACTTAAATAAGTTGATGACAAAGTCTCCATGATATCCCTTGATTCCTAAAATAATATCTCAACATGCAGAGGAGATCATGTATTGATTTGAAATAGATATGAACACAAAGCAATGGTTGCAAGACTTAATATATAAGGCAATTCAACAATTAAGGAAGGTTAGTAACTATGTAAAATACAATGTAAAGTAAAGTGGAATAAGAAAAAGGAGAAGAAAACAAGAATCAAATAAAAAATAAAATGAAAATAAAAGAGAAAATACTAAGGAATGGCAAATGAAAGGTTAGTCATGTTAGACTTCCCATTACCCCATCTCTCCATATTTCTTCTTGTTCTTTCACTCTTAAAGAGTCTTTTTAGTCCAGGATGAGAGAATGCAAATGAGGAGTTGTGTGAATTGCTGAATGACCATAGAGCCATGAACTGCAATGTACCAAAGTTTGTATAAATAAGAGCATTGATCAAACATTGAATATTCGTTATCCCATTTGGGTTTATAGGGTAAATATCAGCTTTGTGAATCCCTAGCATCATGCATATCTTGATAAATCTAGCTTCAACTAAAGGTTTGGTGAATATATCAACAACCTAATCATATGTTTTGTAATATTCAAGACAGACAATGTTCTCATGAACCAAACATCTTAAATAGTGAGCATGGAGCTCAACATGCTTCATCTTACTGTGGGAAACATCAACCTGCACGGAACTTTGATTATCACTATAGATTGTAGTCGAGGTTTGAATAGGAAAGCCAAGTTCTTCCAAAAGTTGGCAAATCTAGACTGCCCCAATACCTACTTGAACAACACCACAATATTCTTCTTTCGTAGTCAACAAAGATACTACCTTATGCTTCTTGCATGACCAAATCAACGGTCCAGTGATCAAACAAAAAACATATCTAGAAGTGGAATTCTGATCATCAATGTTGCCAACCCAGTCATAGTCGATGAATGTAACACACCCACGATGGGGCATAATTTTTTTTTTCTTTTCTTAAAGGATAGATTCTCCATTGATGGTTTCTAATTTGGAAATTCGGGGAACCAGTCCGATCTCCTGGTCAAGGATATCTGATTATGAAGCCAAACAACTTTATGAGACCCTGATGGTCTCGCTTTGTAATTAAACGTAGACCCTTTCGACTTCTAGGTGCAAGTCTATGGGTACCCGTGACCTTCCCCTTCGCTCCTACGAAATCTCAGAGTCTGGGCGCTAGCTCCTATTCTAATAAGCCCCTTCCTTGATAGGACCTTGGGCGATGGCCTTACGTAACCACATGATTGTGGGCATGACCGAGGGTGGTTTGAAACCAAACTACTTTTTTCCCCACAATTCACCTTGACCCTCCACGTGTCCTTCCTCCAAAACTAGGGTTTGGATTGCATCCCACCCTCAACTTTTTAAAGTTCGCACACCTCTGATCCCCACAATGCTACATGACCGTTGATCTCTCGATATTGACAATATTGTCTGAAATGACGGTTTAGATATTCCCTTTTAAAATCCATGGATGAGATCTTCCCCTCCTAAATCAATGGATGTGATCTCCTTCGTGATTCCGGACTTTGAACTTTTCAAATCTCAAACCCTTCTTTCCTCCATACATCAATCTTTCGGAGTTCACGATCTACGGACACCTGTCCTCCTAAATCAATGACCCTGCTTTTAATTCAAGTGTTTGACCTTTCAACTAGATCAATGGTCATGTGGCCCTCTTCTTGATCAACGATCGAGATCTCCTTCGGGTCTCTGGACTTCTGAGATCTCAAATCTCAAACTTCAGTCTTTTCCCAATGGCTTTTATCTGAAGGCTATAATCCACTGACGTGTGTCCACTTGATCTGATGATCAAGGATTACTTTAGGTCTTTACCCGGAGTCCACAGATTCATTCCATGTGTTCTTCGGATCTGACGGTTCATATATACATTGGCCGATCCAACGATTGACGTTTACTTCAGTTCTTTGCCTGAAATCCATAGATTCATGCCACATTTCCTTTGGATATGACAATTCAGATCTACTTCGGGCAATCCGACGATCGACGTTTACTTTGTGTCTTTGCCTAGGATCCATAGATTCACGCCATATATCATTTGGATCTGACGGTTCATATCTACTTTGGATGATCCGACAGTTGATGTTTACTTTGTGCCTTTGCCCAGAATCCATAGATTCATGCCATCTGTCCTTTGGATTTGACGGTCCATATCTACTTTGGCCCTTCGGTGCTTCGACGCTTTGGATCTTCTGTGCTTCATCTCTTCGGCACTTCGGCACTCCGGTGCTTCGACGCTTTGACGTTTTAGGCTTCGGGAGTTTCAACTCTGAACCTGAAACTCTCGAGGTGATTTCTCCGAAGTCTACAATCTGTCGTCATGTGTCCTTCTGGATCTGATGGCTATGAATTACTTCGGGACTTTAACCAAAGCTAACATATCTACGCCACGTCTCTACTGAAATCTGATGGCTCAGATTCACTTTGGGTGATTCGACACCTGGGATTTACTTCAGACGATATGACGATTCAAATTCACTACGGCTGATCGGAAAATTGAGTTTCACTTCATCTCTTCGGGCTTTGGGAGTTTCAAATCTGAGACTGAAACTCTTGAAGTGATTTCTCCGGAGTTACTGATCTGCTGATAGGTGTCTCCTGGAAATCAACAGCCAGGATTTACTTTGGCTATTTGTCCTCCTCCTTGTCCACAATTTTTGAAGTTGTGGATCTTATGCCACCTGTCCTCCTTGATGATGGACGGTCCAAAATTACTTCAGGACTTTGACAAGTCCACTCTCCTGCACACACAAGGGTTAATTCTCATGCACTTACTTCATGCTAAGATCCAACAGATGGGATCTGTTCCTCTTCTCTACGCTTCCTTTGTTCATTGGACACTAATCTAATAGTCCAGGCTCCTCTCCACAACCGATTTGATGGCTGTTGTCGCTCCTCCTCCTGATATTTCAACTTCCTCTAGCTTAGAGGATTTTCTAAGTATTCAAAGGCCTCGGCCTTTGTTCCATCTATGAGTTTGTCTCTTGGACCTCGTCCACACTTCTGAAAAGATCTTATCTCTTCTGATATTGATCTTCTTGTAGATCTCTATTTCACACATACTCCTTGTGTTTCATGGATCTCATCAAACTCATATCGAAGGTCCATGATGATCGATGGTTCATAGTAATTGTGCGTCCCCAACATGCATGTTCTTTATTAGAGAGCTCAACCTCCACAATCTGGAAAGTGATCACTTGACTCTAGTCTGATCCTAGTCATTGATCTTCCATCCCGAATGAGATCAATGATGTGGGTTGATTGTGGGCCATAAACTAGAAGGTCCGCTAAATTCACCTTCTCACTCCGCAATGATTCCCAATAGTCGATTAAATCGAGTGGCTGGTGTTTTATTCGGTAACTCCAGTGAGTATTTGAGTTGATCTGACGACCGAGATGGCCTCTCCTCCCTTTAAATGACTCGCATCCATCTCCACTGTCAAATTCTTAAGTCATGGGTAGTTTTGGTAACTTGAATATCATCTACCTCCTAGATTTGACGGTCGGGATGGTTCCCACACATCCTCATATCTAAGGCTCATATTTAACTTTGGGACTTCGGGACTTCGGGAATTTTACCTCCCTTATGACGAACTCGCGAAGTCCGAAAGACTCTAGCATTAACTCCCACATTATTTTCCGTGCCCAACAGTCACAACAGACCGTGGTTTCTTCCAAACTGATTTCGGCCATTCGTCTTCCAAAGAAGGGTCCCTCTCTTTCGATACCTTAACCTCGCTATTCTTCCTGAGCTTCGTTAGCTCTAAAAGTCTTAAGATATTTGTGCTCTTTCTCTTGACTTAATGCCTGGAAGAATCCTTCCGCGCACCTCTTACGCTCATTCCTCAACTCTAGAACTTAAGTAGTTCTCGGTCTCTGCCTGCCTCTCAGAGAGTCTGTGCATAAGTGCACTATCTATCCTAATATTTAACAAACAAACTCCTCCAGGGGACTCATAACCACTATGAGTGTCGACATGCGTAAGTGAAACTATGCCCAAGGTCAACGAACTCACAGTACGTAGATCTAGCTTAAGCCACCACAGGGCGCAAGAATTTATGAATACAAAACAAGTCCAATACATTCTTTCTTAAATACACAATTTAAATAGGAATAAAGATATACAGTATAACCATTAAGAAAACATACACATCCATGGGTCCTTCATAGTATATCCCATTTCATTGCATAATTATAGCTTAATTTCATAGGGTATGAGAATACTTATCTATTACAAGTTGCATCCAACCAACTGACTATGGGTGTGCACCTTTCCACCCAACCATAGGCTTAGAGGAATTTATTCTTAGCACTCTGTCCACCCCCGTTCCAAGATATGATATCACTTGGGAATTTATGCCATCTCTTAGTGAAACTCTCTTTGTCACAATGACCCTACGAGGTTTATCAGATGCTTCCTCAGCATCAAGCTTGCATTCAGGTCCTTCAGGCTGTGTTATCGACACTTCCTTTTGGTTTCACACATCTCCCTTACGATCTTCTTCTCTCATTCCCCTGTCTTTTCTCTTTTTGTATCTGTATGTATCTTACCTTCCCTCCTCTAGAAGGTGTTCGACCTGTCCTGTTCCTTCTATCAGAAGGAAGCTTGGGTCTACAGGTCTCTTTGGTAGTTCGAGTTGACATCCTGTAGCTAGACCATGCTTCCATTAATCGGGGTGGTTGATGATTCAACCACTGGTCCTTTCTTTATTAACTGATTTCTTTCATCTAGAGATATCATGGCTCGTACTTCAAGGCTTCACCCCCCAATAGTAATTTATGGGTCGTTTAACAATAATACATTTACATTGTCCACATGCCTTAGCATGGTAATCCTATTTTATGATTAATTACAAGTTGGGGGGAAAAGGTGTGTTACAATTCCCTCCCCCTTAAAGGAACATCGTCCTAGATGTTCTTTCTCAAAGACACATGTCACGCCTTTCTCATTTAGGCGTTTCAGAAATATTGATCCTTCTTCCTCGGTCAGGTCCTTTTTTAGACCTTTAATCCTTGTCACATACTTTCAATAATTCTTGGACAACAAGCACGTTAATCATATTCTTATGTGAAAACATTGCATAAAAATTTCTAGGAAAATTTCATAATCTTAGCACAACAATTATCTTTGCAGTTTGTGGATATGTATCCACATGGTTGTTTTGTTATCCAGGATCATTGTCTTACCTTGACATACCCATTGGGTGCATGATCCCCATCAATAGTTTACAATAACTATCAAGGTTTCATCTTCCTTTCAGTCACTCACCCTCCAGACCCAGGCTCAGGCATCCCCTTCTCTGCTATATAGTCCCTCGGGTGATCCATATTGCCTTTCCAAGGTTTTCTCACAGAGGAAGAACTGCCCATTGTGTGCATGATCCAAATAGTTTACAAGAACGATCATGGTCTCCTCTTCCTTGCGGTCACTCACCCTCCAGGTTCATGCTCAGGCATCCCCTTCTCTTCTATACAGTCACTTGGGTGATCCATCTTGCCTTGCCAAGGTTTTCTCGCATAAAAATAATTCTAGAGATAGTATTGAGTCTTACATTCGAGGCGTCCCTCAAACTTGATCTGTTGAGGCATCTCTCCAACTTATGTTACCTCAACACAACATATTCTAGGTGATCATGGCTTACCACGGGTTTCTCATGGCTCAGCAGTAGTCATTTTTCATGCTTTTACAGCTTGACAACCTTCCATCTCAGCTAAAGTTAGTGACGAAGGTTACTCTCCTTCTCTAGGCACCGTAATAGATAGGGATGAAGGTTAATATCCTTCTCCTAACATCGTAATAGATAGGGATGAAAGTTACTCTCCTTCTCCCAATACCGTAATAGATAAGGACGAAGGTTACTCTCCTTCTCTCGCTACCATAATAGACAGGGACGAAGGTTACTCTCCTTCTCTCGATACTGTAATAGATAGGGACGAAGGTTAATCTCCTTCTCTCGATAATTCATTCTTTACACAACCAAACAAACTTTTAGTCTCTATTTCATGCGATCGGATTATACTCTTTCTCACAGTTCTCCCTCGAACCCGAGAGATCAGTTTCTCATCTCTACACTCTTCGCAGATCTTTCCCTTTCACCTGTATCATAGGTATACAAAAATTCGTGAGCCATCATAAATTTTAAATTCAAAAATTTTGTTGTAAATCTGTCATCCGCAGGTTTCCAAACTTGAAATTATGTTCTCATATTTGTTTCGCACAGGAACCAGATTCATAATTATGGGACTTTCCTTCCCATAGCAGTTTGGCTCAGCAGGAAATTGATCTTCCTTATGGATTGCAATGCTACCATATCCAAGACCCCTTTTCTTCCTACACTTTCAACTTCAATCAGCCAAACAATTAATTAGTTTCTCATGCTCATTTATTTTTATTGCACCTTTATAACGTCATCACAACCAATTTCATAATTTTGCATACTATTAATCAGATTCACTTTCTCAAAAAGGAAATACCATTCCTTGCAGTTTGGCTGAGTAGGCAATTGGTCTTCCTTATGGGCTTATGTTGGCACAGGGGCAGACCCAGGGTTCAATGATTCAACAACGCACCAACAAAACCCTAACTACCGACCCTTTCAGCAACACCTGCGAAGGAGATGAAGTCTCACCCGAGGTAGAGGCAGGGGTGGTTGCATGACTCCAGTGCCTGCAACCTTAGATGGGACACAGATCTATGATTACAACACCTTAACAAAGCACTTAGAAATTTTCATTAATTAGTACTAATCCTTTGTATACAACACATATAAAACCTAATTATAGTGTAACACAATATTCAACAAGATTCAACACATTCAAGCACTAAGAACATCAACATATATCAGATCTAGCATCTTATTCACATCATTAGGCACTATGCTATCATATTCATCTAAACATACACCATTTCACTAATCATTAATCATATGGACCATAAAACAACCATAATTCACAAAGAAACCACAACACAGGATATACGTGGTTCACCCCCAACGGGGGGCTAGGTCCACGAACTCTTCTTCTCTTTATTGTATTCTATCAATCATCTAGATACACAGAGCCACAAGGTCCTACTCTGCATAGGATAGGAGATCTATGTACAACTCTCCATATCCTCCTTCCTCGAGCTAGGTTACAACACAAATCCTTTACATAGTCTCTTACAGTCACTTTCACTTAGCCTTGCAAGTCTCACATAGTATGCACAAAGCATCTTCAACTATCACTTGCACTTAGTACGTTGGCCTTCACTTTCCCTTTTTCACTTAGCATCACACCCCTTACTTACATCGCCTAGATTTCTATTTATACATTACAAAATGTGCCTAAACATGGGTTAACCCATGGGCCGACATCCCCATACCAGTTACATAAGCCCAAAACCCAAAAAGCCCTAAAAGGAGCCAAGATCTTGCGATCTCTGCATCGACTTGCACTCCACCTTCGACAGCCTGTCGAGGTCCCAAAATATGTCAAACCTAACCAAGGATCTCCAAAACTTGGTCAAGGGCCAATAACTTACAATACTGTCGTATCCAAGACCCATTTCCTCCTACAATTTCAACATTCCTCAACCAAAAAAATTGCTAGTTTTCATGCACATTACCTCTTCAAAGTCAAGCATACTAACAAGCCAAGTCATTTTCATCTATTCAAGGATACCAAGCAAAATGATACATCATCCCTTACATATGCATCATTTCAGCCTACCAAAATTTTCAAAATGCAATTCAGATCAATTGATTTTAATGAATGAGCCAACATTTGTGGCCACATTCATACCCAATGCACCCTTGCATTGATTTTAAGTTTCCCATACTTTTCGACAAGTACTTTTCCATGGTGTGTTGGAGTTTAGACAAGATTTTCACCATATGGATTATTTATTCTCATTCATTGTTGCAACAAGACTATGCTTGTGGGCACAGGATGCTCATGATCCCAATTCAGTACATATGAAACTACAAGTTTCACATGAATGCCTTTAAGAATTCCTCCATTAATAACTAGGGTGACAACACTCATGGACACCCAAATTTGGTTTTCTCTAACACCTATACAATGTAAGTAGAAATGTTGGAAGGTCCTCCTTCCTCAATGAGAAATCCATTGTCTGTCCTTTATGCAAACATGCATTTCCTGGAAGCAATTCCATTGAATGTGCTATCTATGAGAACGTTTGTTTCCAATCATTCCTTGATTGGTCCATGTATTCATGACATATCAGTTCATGAATTCTTCCAAGTATTACAATCAGTCTTTACTACTAGAGGTCCACATCTTCATCATTCAGGTTCTCCTTCCTTAATCATAACCTACTTGGGTACCCAAGGCATACATCTACCTTTCAACGTTTCATACATAACATTTAAGACCATAAAACATTTCAGAAGGGATTCTTACCCAATTCCTTCATACCTTGTGCCACATAGGCATGAACATTTTTATACATGTTTTGGCTGTTAGCACCCCCTTTGATATTATCCCATCACTGGTGCTCCATGGGGACTTTTAAATTCCCTTCAACAATCTTTCAACAAGAACCTTCTCATAGTCATCCTCTGATTGAGGTTGTTCATTATTGGCAATTGTCTTTCTCAAAAGTTCCAATCTATTTCTTTCTACACATGACATACATCACAAACACAATAGTTGTTATGTAAATTAAAAATGCAAGTACCATAGCATTTAAATTAATAAAACATTTTCAGACATCTCCTAGCATATTTGTATGCACTTCATCACATTATCCTTAATGTTTTCATGAGTGCAATATCGACAGTTCTCAACTGTTTATGCAGTAATACAATCATCATCACTATGGTGTCAAAATGTTTACTTTTATTAGTAAATTCATCTTTCTCATTCCAGAGGAAACATAACACATAGCAAGAAAGGAGTTAGGGGCACTCCCCTTCTTCCAATTCTTTCTATATTGCCTGAGACTTTTCATCCCAGCCGAGTTATATCTAAAGGCCTCACTGCCTTTTCTCAACACATCTTTAACTAAGCCTATTCAATCAAACATGTTCATTTATTAGTCTTCTATTCATTACTTGATGTTTTTCAAAATGTAAACTAGGATTCTTATATAAAGAGGCTTTGCAGTCCATTACCCAACCTTCATCAATTATTAGGATTGTGACTCTGTTCTCCTGATAGAGTCCTTACACAGTTTACTGACAGGTAACTCCTTTACAATGCAACTTCCTCATTCCATATCCATGACTATCTGTGATGCCCTCAACCTTGAATTAGCTTCATCTTGTCACTAAGCATTCTTTAAGTAATATAGACATGCATTTCTGACATGCATCCATATTATGTGTCCACACATATTCTAGTTTTGTTAACTTACATCCATGATGTGCTTAACCATATGCATAATCATAAGCCTGTGTGTAGTTGCCATAGGTATATTTCACATCCCACCTACATCTCTATTTTAAAATCAGTCAACTCATGATTGTTCACAATCATTCTCATGTTACCTTCAAGGCAAAATCAATTGCCTCTTATCATGACAATAGAGCATCCTTTGTCGTCCATTGTTTCTTGTATTTACACTAGTTTTTCTTGAGGAAATGGAGCACATTCCCTTTAAGCTATCATTCGAAATAGAACTTTCATGACTCTTCAAAATAGAGTCAACCATGCATCCATGGTATTCATTCAATCTTGCCAAGTCTTATGATTGCCTCACATTTCACTCATGAGGGAAACCATATTGGGCCTTTAGTATACTTATACTCTAACATCATACAGGTGCATCACTTGCACATTTAATATCATTCGTACATAACTAGTATTATTACCATGCTTCATGTCAAGAAGCTTCACAATGTATTAAATCCATGCAATCAAGAATAAACACATACAAGCCTAACCAAACATTCATCATGCAAGCTCATTACTTGCACCCTTTCCATGTCAGGCATACACATGGGCATATCGGACTTATATATCCTTTTCACGAGGATCTTCCAATCAGCCTTATGATCAAGTATACACATTCGTGTATAAGTAGGTGCATCTCTTGCACCTTTTAACCTCATGCATTTACTTGATAGTTTAATTTCATCATTAGTATCCTTTAGTTTGAGATTTCAGTCACTTACAGGACTAATCTCACAGTCATATTTCATATTGATGTTTCCTTTTCTCATGGAAATAACCAACAAGGGTCACTTTCCTCTTTACGTGAAAATGTCTAGCAAAAACACCTCCTTGCCTCAGCGTCCACAGGGTTTTACCCATATCACCTTTCTCTGGTTATGAGGAGTTATATACTCTGAGTTTAATGTAAATAAATAACTATAACTACCAAGGATCCTACTTGATCCTATCAGATTCCTTTAAGCCCACAAAGGTATTAACCATTATATAATCTACCATCATTAGTGCCTGAAGTTCCAACTGCCCTTGCTTAGAAGTAGTGTTATGAACACCAGGTCATCCATCCTTTAGACTTCAGCTACTCTTGACATAACCTTGACACCTTCAACTATCCACATTCAAGTCTTATTATAAATATTAATTAGCATATCCCTACTCTAGTAAGAGTAGTTATCACTTTGACAAAGTCTAAATAAATTCTTCTACTAAAATTCAACAAGAATTCTCAAAATCACAAGTTCAATCTGAAGTCCTTCTCCCCAAGGAGTAAATGCATATAACAATATCTCCTTACACGAATTGTACATGAGCCCAAGAAGGCCAAGTGTTGTAACCATGCTCTGATACCAATTTGTAACACACCCACGATGGGGCATTATTTATTTTTCTTTTCTTAAAGGACAAATTCTCCATTCATGGTTTCTAATTTGGAAAGTCAGGGAACTAGTCCAACCTCCCACTCAAGGATCTCTGATTCTGAATCCAAAAGACTCTCTAACACCCTGATGGTCTCACTCTGTAATTAAACGCAAACCCTTTTGACTTTTGGGTGCAGGTATAATGCTACCTGTGACCTTCCCCTTCACACCTATGAAATATCAGAGTCTGGGAGCCAGCTACTTTTTTGATAAGCCCCTTCCTTGATAGGACATTAGTCGATGGCCTTATGTAACCACACAATTATGGGCATGATCGGGGGTGGTTTGAAACCAAATTAATTTTCTCCCCGCAATTCACCTTGAGCCTCCACGTGTCCTTTCTCCAAAATCAGGGTTTGGATTGTAGCTCGCCCTCAACTTTTTAAATTTTGTGCACCTTCGACCCCCGAAATTCTACGAGATCGACGATATCTTTATCAAGGCACCATAAAGGTATACAGTTAATATGATCCTAGAACTATTATGGAGGCAGTGGATTCAGACGATGGAAATCTATGGGAAAAAGGACATGATTGAAGAAATGGCATCCTTGGATAAGAATGAGGCTTGGGATCTAGTGGAGTTGTTGATTGGAAGAAATCCCATTGGCATCAAATGGATGTTTAAATAGAAGTTGAATGTAGAAGGAAAAGTGGAGAAATAAAAAGCTCGGTTAGTAGAAAAAGGTTATTCCTAGGTTGAGGTAATTGACTTTGGTGAGATTTTTTCTCCCGTTTCCAAGTTAACTTATATTAGATTTATTTTATATGTTGTTACTGTGTTTGATTTTGAAGTATAATAGATGGATGTGAAGACAACATGCCTACATGGGGATCTAGAAGAAGAAATCTACATGAAGCAACTAGAAAGATTTGTTGTGAAGGGAAAGAAGGAGCCGGTATGCAAGATGAAAAAGTCCTTGTATGGGTTAAATAAATCACCAAGGATGTGATATCAAACATTTTATACTTATATGTTGGTACTTGGATTCACAAGGAGAAAAAAATATCATTGTGTGTATTTCAAATTAATTGGTGATCATCTTATTTATTTGGTCTTGTATATGGATGATATGTTGTTGATAGGAAACAACAAGGAGATTATCCAGGATGTGAAAACTCAGTTTTCCTCTAAATTTGACATGAAGGATCTTGGTGCTAAAAATTTCATTTTATTCAGGGAAATTAAAAGAGATCGGACAAATGGGAAACTCTGGTTAAATCAGAGGAAATATGTTGAGACAATATTGCATAGGTTTAATATGAAGGAATGTAAACTAGTCAATGTTCCTATTCCTGTAGGTGTAAAGTTATTTATCGATCAGTTTCCTAAGACAAAGGAAGAGGAAGAGGAAATGTATTGTGTTCCATATGCGAGTGTGGTTGGTAGTTTTATGTACAAAATGGTCTATACTAGATTGGACATTTCACATGTAGTGGGAGTTTTGAGCATTCATATGTCAAAACTAGGGAAGGAGAATTGGAAAAAAATAAAGAGGGTTTTTAGGTATTTGTGTGGCACTACTGGTTATGGATTGTGCTACCAAGGAAGAACAAGATTGGACAGAGTGTTGTACATACATGGATTTATGGATACGGATTGGGCTAGAGCTCTGGATCGTATAAGATCTACAAGTGGGTATGTGTTTAACCTATTTGCAGGAGCAATCAATTGGATGAGAAAAATATAGTCTGTAGTGGTACTCTCAAATACAATATATGAATACATGGCAACCATTCATGCAAGTAACGAAGCAGTACATTTACATAGATTATGTTTAGGTATTGGGGCATACAACTAGTTGTAAGTATAGATTGTGATAGTCAGAATGCAATCTTCCTTGCAAATAACCTGACTTATCATCAAAAGAAAAAACATATTGATGTTCAATATCACTTTGTGAGAAACATGGTTGATGACAAGAAGGTTTTTCTAATGAAGGTGGACACTTTGGAGAATGTTATAGATTCATTAACAAAATATGTGATTGTTGAGAAGTTCTCTTGGTGTAGACGATCTATGGGCATTGTTGCCCTAGATTGTTAACTATGTAATCTTGTATCCCCTTGTATAAAAATAAAACAAGTGGGAGAATGTTGGGTATGTGTTATATTATTTGCAAAATTGATCCCATGTATTGTACCATGATATTTTTTTGGTCTGTTTTAGGCAGGTTTTTTTGCGATATTTTGGCACATGATTTTGTTGATGGTTTTTCTAATTTTGGTTAAGGAAGTAGGGTTGTTGACTAATCCATGTCAATGGATTAGTGGTTTGTATGCCATGGGATCCTATATGTATATTGTATTGTAAACAATGAATATGATGAATACAATATTAGAGGTGCAAATCTAAATAGGTTGTTGGTTTTCCTGGTTTGGGTTTCTAGGGTCAAAATCAATACTTCCATTCTCAAACTCCCCACAATCTCTACCATTTCTGTTGGCTCCACCTTGCTCCTATGTCTATTAGACTCTATCTCTGCATTACCCAAACTGATATTTTAGTTGTTGCCTTCTCTCTCATTATTGTTGTCTCTTTGTGCATCCTCCATGTCTTTGGTCTACAATTCTAACTTGACTTGATCTACTTATACCCCTAATTATGAAAAATGTGCAAGAAACTATTTTGTTAGAAATATGCATACTATAAAAAAATTGTCAATTAATGTTATATGTCCTTCTTGTTCTTAATTCATGAAGAATAATATCACGCTTCTCCAAATTCTAATATTTCAATATTATTCTCCTCTGAATCATATTTCTAATGAATATTCCTATTCCGTAATCTAATCTCTAATTTGAAAGTTACGACTTCCTATAAAATCATTTTTCATCCATTTATGCACTTTCTCCACTGGTACAATTGTACTAGGAGGTCACCTTTTGTCTACTGTAGAAGAAAATCCATCAAGAACCAAGAAATATTTTGTATTGGAAACTGATAATATTCATGATGGTGATTTTTTTTTTCATATTCTCCATCTATTTATCCAATAAGATTCTACAACAATATGGAATTTGCAACTTTGTCCTTTTTACAATTTCTTCATACTTAGAAATTTTAGCAAAATTGGCTATCTCCCATTCTGTACACTTCTGGAAAAACTTCAATAAACCAAAGTTGTTTGAATTGATGAGTAGGTAATGTAACATATCCAATATTAATCCCCACAAATTATAAGGTAACTATATAAATGTGAATTATGCTGGTGAGTCAATGTGTTGGGGTGAAGATCATGTATTGATTTAATGTGGCAGGGGGTCGAATTGTGTATTATCTACACTGAAATAATTAATAAAAATAGTAATCGTTGTTTTTGGTACTAGAGAGATGAAAACGATGGGGGCCTATGATTCCACAAGAGGGGTCTAAGGGGTATTTATGCATGGTTATTAATCCAAACTCACATTCCTGAAATTATTATCATTGTGTATAAACTTCTAAATTGTTGTTGAGTGTTCTGAAAGACAATCATTAAACTCATGTAAGAAGGTGGGTGTGAGGAATCAAATCCCATAGTTATGGAATAGCATGGGATGATGTAAAATCATATTTGGGAAAAGCAAGATTCAAGCAAGCAAGAGAGAAAAAGGTAAATTCATATGCATAATGGGGATAATTTCACATGTATATTTTGGGCAGCAAGAGAGGAGAAGAGTACTAGAAAGAGAACCATCCATGTTGTGCTTGAAGATAGCCATTGTTTGTTTTTTTTATGCTAGGAATCTAGCTTGTATTCCTACAAAACAGGCTATAATCCTGCAATGTGTTTTCCTATTGAGGAAATGGTTCAAGATCCTTGTGAAGGATGTTGTGAACACTCCTAGAACAATCACGAGTTCTTGGAATTCCCCAGATGAGATATTCCTAGCCAACTGAGTGTATTGGAAGCCCTAATAAAAACATGGTATGGACTGAGGGATTGAGTAGTGAAGGGGGTACATTCCTTGGGTTACGCAGGTTGTGGGGAAGAGAGATGGAGTATTGGAAATATTATGGGAGTAGAACCTAGGTTTTGGGCTACTGAGTGTGGAGCATGGATATCCAAGAGGGCCATATCTCCTTGTGTACTCATATCCTTAGCTCGGGGGTGGAATTTTGTTGAGAGAAAATGAATAACAATGCATATGGCTGGGAGGTTCATCCTTCGTATGCAACTAGTTGGTTAATTGTTAACAAATAAGTTCTCTATTGTGTTTTAATGTTTATTTTGCTATGCAAATAGTTTATATGAATGTTGCATGTTTTTTTTGTTTTTACTAGATGCATTCATGTACATATATGTATGTATGTATGTATGCATGGATGCATGGATGTGTGTGTGTTGATTAGATGCATTTAACATTATGATATCAGAAATGGTCAAATATGTGTGTGATATATAGCTAGTAAGTTACAAGAAATTAGTTAGCATAAAATATTATGTTAATGTGTATTTCATCTTGTAATGGGCCCTAGTTAAGCTGGGGTATGTTACAAATAAAAAGTGTCGAGTAAATAAATTTTCCAGTTTTGTAATTTGGGGTCCCTTTTCCTCCTTTGAAAATCCCCAAAACCCTCAAAAAATGTCCTAGAATAGTGTATTTTTCCCTGTTTCAACATCCCCATTCCAAACCCTTTAGAATCTAGCCAATTAATTTACTAGGTATTTTCATGTCTTCTTTTATAACATCCTATAAAAATTCCATCTTAATCTGGATCCCAATCACTAAGTTGGACCCAGATAATTAAAAACTACTATTTTAAACTTTCTGGAAAATTCAAGAAAAAATGGCCAGTGCCCTCATTGGAATTTATGTATATCTCCTTGTTGTGAAAAAAAACCAGAAAAAATTATCTCAATATGAGTTATTATACTCATGTTATGGACAAACTATGATTTTATCTCTAGACCTGTTTATTTTTTTGAAAGATAGTCTATTATATACCTATGCAATAATTTGTTGATGTGGCACCACAAGTCCACATGAAACCCTGAGGGGATGTCGTGTCACCCATCCACCTTCTCTCTCTCTTCCCTCTTTCCCTTACCTTTATCTCCTCCTCTTTTATTTTCTTTTCATTTCCATATAAAATTTATTAAATTCGAGTCCCACTGTATAGACTACCATATGGCACCCTCTAATTATCCCATGTTGTTGGAGAGCTCCCATCTGCACCTTACCCCTAGTGTGTAAACCACTCGCACCTCAAATAATACAACAAATATTGGGGATGACTGATGATCATGATTGATTTCAAAGGTTGAAGTGGAGGGAGGTTAATGGAAAACCAACCCCCGATACCACGCAACTACCTCAAGGATATGTGGTAGTCTCTAATTCATTTCAAAGCATTTGCAATGTTTCAAAACCACTTACAAATTCTCTGATACCACTATGGTATTCATTCCTACCACCTGTGTTGTGTGGTGTGGCCACCCACATTTCCTATGGGCCTAACCACACTTGTTCCATCGAACCCCAAGTCACCACCATGGCCTGCCACCATCGACCTACCACTTGGCCTTGTCACCATAAAAGTTCAGATCACCACAGGTCACCCGACATGTGGCTTCCATGTCATCATTGACATCATTGTACGAAAAATATTTCCCAATTTTTCCAAAATTCCCCAAAATGTCTATTTTCAAGAAAATGTCATTCAACTTCCCAAGCACTCACCAACTCAACCTCTATGAAAACTAATAAATTTCAACCTATAATTCATCCCATATGGCCCAAGAATTGTAAACCCATGCTCTAATACCAATCTGTGACATACCCAATTGCCGAGGTACCTCAAAATTCACCTTCTCTAGGAAAATTTCAAATTTTATGATTTTGTTCTTTATTAATAAAAAATATGCATGCAATAATCAAGAACATACTAATTAATTACAAGAAAATTCCCAGTGCATATTATAACAACAACAACCCTGTTATAACCCAACATAGAGATAATTACACAGTGGAAATATATAAATACAAGAAACACATAAAAAATAACTTATATTTAACAACAACTTCACCAAATGGCTACAAATATCGAATGTTCCACCCAACCTTAGGATCTGTTGCACATAAAATATCTATAACAGGCCACCCTCGAGCCGAGGTTATGAATCCATAAGGATGGGTCCTAGGTCGACTCTAAAACACACACTATTCAACTATCAGGCTCTCATATTTTTCTCAACCACAAAAAATCCTAGTTTACTATCTCTCTGTTGACGGGCGAAATTGTCCGTCCGTCAATTGAGAGAGTGGAACCGGTCCGAGGTTTTCTAAATAACCCAAGCCATTTGGAATGAACCACCCTGATGGGTTTAACGACTCCATTGGCCGCTCTAAGGTCCTAAGAAAACCAAAGAAAAGAAACTAATCTAAACTAACTAATCTAACTAAAACAAATAAAAATAACTAAAAATAACTAACAAACTAATACACTAATCTAATTGAAACAAACTACTATATAAACTAAAACTAAATATAAACTACTCTAACTATTATATACAATCTACTAATTATTCTTACACTAACTCTAGCAATTAAATATCTAATTACTAATTGAATTACAACTTACTCACAAATATACAATATACACGATTGGCAGATTTAAATAAAACCTGTCAAACTCATATACTAACTCTAACTTAGACTAATATCTGAACTAAACTACTAATAAAAACAGTAAACAAACAAGCGACTAATTGCCCTGGAAGCGCTCCTAATTTGTCCTGCGTATGATGACTTCGAAGCTGGTCGGAGGAAGGAAACTCGCACCAGTTGATCTAGAAGATTTTCGTAAACAATTGGCTGCGTAGCTCTTTGAGTTATTTATAGGATAAACAAGACATAAAAAATCATAACAATTATATGATTATAAATCTCTGCAATAAGGGAAACCTGTTATGCAAAAACTTATATTTGATAATTCAACTTATGAAGAAGAGAAATCTGCCATTCACAAACTGAATTAAAAAATTGCTATGTTTTTTAAACACTTGGAAGAAACCTGATATGGATTACAGTGATTAAAATTGTATCATTTGCACATGATTAAGATAGCTAAAGTAGTCATTAACCAGATACAAATTGATATACACAACATGAAACAAAATATTGATATAATGAGAAGCTAAAGCTGTGACAAAACACCAAATTCTACTTCAGTCTGTATTAAAACTCCATATCCTTGTTCTCCCACGAATGAGGATCATATTATTACAAAAATGATAGGTATTTAAAAGTCTTTCCACAGGGTAAAACCTCCCTGGGGATAATATCAAACTGTTTTACATAATCTGGGAAGATATTCCAAAAATCAGCTAAACTAGGAAACTAAAATGCAAGTGAAATATTTCAAATATCCCCTAACTGCTCATTAAATCCATTGCAATTTCGAATTCATCTGTAATAGACCAAAAACATCAAGTTATAAAGATATTCCAGTAACAAAACAATAAAAATAGCATACAGGACTAAATAGAAATCAAATCAAATCTCACTAAAATAATCCAACACAATTTTCTTTCAATAAACATAAAAAACAAATCACTAATGATTCAAATGACTTTATCATTCAAATTAAACAAAATCAATAGTGATTCAATCGAAAACAGAGGTAAGAATACTCTGTTTTTTCTTTGACCATAAAATCGGGTCAAACAGTAACCAAAACTGTTTCAATTCAAATGAAATCAACAATGAGTGATATTGTATGTGATACGATCTAATCCAACACAATCATAATTCATTCGTCATGGTAGCATAAGATTCACGTTGTTTTAATTAAATACAAATATGGAAAGATGGTTGCGATTTTGGGTAAATAAAACATTCATAACAGCATTAACCCAACAAATTTCGTGACTAATCTTTGCACAGTCGACAGACAGGATCAGTAAATCATGATCTGAATCTTAATAGAATCAATAGAGGTTATAATTATCAGCTAGGAAAATAATCAAATCACAACTGAGTTTAATTATAGAAACAAATAGTGCATCTGGATATAGTTACCTTCGTTCCTCAAATCAAATTTAAATAGCATATTCATTACAATATGAGTCGAACTGATAACATGGTCGAACAAAACAATGTGAATCGATCGGCTGGGTATAACTGTTATGAATTGTCTCCATTCGCGATTTGGTTACATATTAACAAAAACATATTGAATGGTATTCGAATTGGTCGAAAATGACATGGAACATAAAACAATAACAGTTAACCATTATTGCCATCCATATCATATACAATATAACCAATTCGAATCGAAACATTGATTGTGTTGAAAATTGAAATACGATAAATAGCTTGTGTTTAGAAAAGATAGAAATGACTTCAATTAGCAACAGAGTATCCAATTTAAGCCAAATCAAAACAATCAAATCCATACCACGATCAATCGAATCGAAGAAAATCCAATCAAAGCTAAACTGGGAAAACGAAAATCAAAACTGTGCATATAGTATGAAAGAGCAAAATCATGCTGTAAACATAGCTATTCGAAAGAATTTGAATTTGTTATATAAACAAGTGATAGAACATACCAGTGAGGCTGCTCAAATTATGCCAATTTTGAATTTACGACCGTTGTAGCTGACTCCACATTCTTAAACAAAATAGAACATGTTGTTCTCTATTTCTTATCAGTGGCTTGCAATTCATCCTTTCGACTGGTGAGGCTTGCAACTTGATCCTCCAGAGAATGAATTCTGGACTGTAGCATTGGCACATCAAGATAATACCTTTCTAAACACGAGCCACACTGATCATAGGGTGGTGCTGTAGACTTAGGTAAAGCAGGAGAGGGTTTTGATGAAGGACCGGGGTTTGGATAAGGCAGTTTAATGTCTGGGTAATTAGGGTCGTTTTGCAAGAAATGTGGTAGGCTCGACATGAATTCAAACGAGGGTTTGGCACATAGACCTTCCGAATAGGGATATTCACTTGCCAGGTAATGTTCCACTTCCGAGTCAGAATCTCCACTCAAAATGATAGGGTCAAGGTTGACAGGAGGTTTCGTTTTGTTTCTTTCCATTCGAGAGATTAATCAGGCATTCTTTTTGCCTTTGGAATTCGCAGTAGGTTTGGCATTAGGTTTCATGCCCACGAGCTTAACGGTCTGGACATCCTTGGTCATAGAGTGGGGTAGGTCGATAGATGAGTCGAGTAAGGGTTTAGGTAATAGAACAATGTAGGGTACCGGGGGTACAGTATTGCCCTCGCTCACCACAGGTTTGTCAACCCGTGGTGGGTTTGAATCCTCAAAATTATTGCGAGCCAGGAAATTGTTCCAACAGTCTCCGTGTAGTCCCAAATGATAAACAACAATAATTTTAACCATCCTGTAGTGAAAAAGGCTGCTATCAGCCTGGTTCCTTTTGTATCTCTTAGAAATTTTAAACAGGCTTCTATGCAAGTAATAAGGCATATTAAGCTCAAAACCCATGAAAACCATAAGTAAACGAAGGTGGTGTAAGAAAAGAAACCCATACCGACCCTCGCAGGTGATAAACTGTTTGGTTATCATCAGCAAATCGTGCCAACATTGCTTGAGCATATTCACGGACAAACCTTTGTCACAGGAGCAAATCTTACGCGACTGTAAGAGAAATGTCCAAGGGACCTCTTCCACTTTGAAATTCTTGGACCATCGTTGTCCAGTGGCAAGCAGACCTGTAGCTAAACTGAGAAATTCATCGTCAATTTCCAATTGAACATCCTCAACCTTGGCTCGACAGCCATCAAAGGTTAATGCGAATTGCCGAGTCACGCAGGGGTTAAAACCATCAAACTTTTGTATGAACGGGAGCCATCCAAATTTCTCAAGGTCACTGTGGGAACTGTCGAACATCAACAGAGCCTGGCTACCATTGGGTTCATCCCTTACGACTGGAGCCATGGTGCGGGCACATGGTCAGGGTTTGGGTTGAAAACAACAACACACAGGAGCAAAGTCGTTTGGGCTAACAGTGGCGAATGATGAAAGGGGAAGAAAATTAATGTGTGCGTGCGAGGGTGGTGGGATTGTTCACCGCCATGCATAATAGTAATGGCAAAGTACAACCTCTGTTCAATCAATCATAACATAATTCAAACCATATTAATCGGCCAACCCAAGAATCAAATGGTGGATGATATACCAATGCGCCATTGTATTATTTCAAACCATGAATGTTCAATATGAAATCAAACCCAAAAGTTAAATATGTGCCATTGCATAAATGTGTAATCAAAAGTTTATAAAACATTATGACAATCGACTTTATAAAATTTGACAAGCCAATAGCTTATAATAATAAGGATCACATCATATAAAAACAAAGTAAACAATGACCCCTATGCAATCTGATGACTAGGCAAGTCCCAAACAATATAAATCTATATGCTCAATGCCTTACCAGTTTAAGTTATGCAACCAAAAAGTTCAAATAGGCATAGTTTGAAAATTCATTTAGCCACATAATAATAAACCAAAGGTAAGTGCCTTTCAAAATATCAATGAGAAGATCACGACAGTTCAAATAACGATAGAGGAGTTTTCGAGCTTACAGTCATGAAAACTAAATGGAGACCGATTTGCAAGTGTCGCAAGAAATGAAAATATCGTCTATTTGCAAAATGCGACGATAATTTGAAGTTCAGGAGACAATAGGTGTAGGCAGCTTATAGGGCAATGGAAAAAATTGAATTGGTTGCCAACAATGGCGACACACTGGGAGAAGCAGTTATCTCTGTCGAAAGAAATAAATTCAGATTAGGACAGGAAAGAAAATTTCAACTCAAAAACAACATCCAGAAAATCGTACAAACATCATCATTTACCATCTTTTCTAGCGATGTTCTAAAAGATGAAAACTAATAACCGTCTTAAGATCAGCAAGTCACGATATTAATGATAAAATCTTCAATATTGTTGGCATGGCCACTGCTGCCAGCAGGCGTCTATAGCCTCGACAGGGTTGCCATTTAACCCACTCCAACATCTGTATCCTGTCAAGAATTTCTAGATCAGAATAAAGGACATTAAAGAGGTTTCTTATAATTTTTTTATTTTTTTTACAGATTTTCATGTACTCGACATTGCTTCGCGACCAGCAGGCTTGTTCAGTACCCTAACGAAGTTGTCTTGGTGCCATGCATGCATTTACCCCCTGCCAGCGGACCTATTCAGTATCCCGACGGGTTTACAAACACTTCCCACAGCTCTTATTAGTATTTTTATTTTGTTTTTCTTTTGTAGATAGCTGAGCGGGGTGATGTTGAAAGTCTTGATATTTTAACATATTTTTTTAGACCTCATCAGAATTTTTTGACACTGTCCTTTATTCATCTCCAGAAATGTTTTATTTACAAAACAACTTACTACGACAGGGAGGCATCAACCGCTGGGTAGTTAAGTTCAGCACCTTTGAAAGCAGAGCTCATAAAGGTGATGGGTACTTTGTTGTTCTTGGAATTCTTCTGAGTTAGGACTGCGACATAGGAACGATCAGAGGAAAAAGTATAGAGTGTAAAATCTTGAGAGAAATTAGGGCTCATGAGAGACGGAGAATCTATTATGGCCTTCTTTATAGCATTGAAAGCTTGGTTTTTTGTGGGTCCCCAGTGATATTGGGTGTCTTTCTTAATCAGATTCTAGAGAGGCCTGACCATTTCGGAGAAACTGGGGACAAATCTTCTCACGAAATTAATCTGGCCTAGGAAAGACTGCATGGATTTTTTGGAGGTAGGTGGGGGAAGTTTAGCGATGACTTGAGTCCTCTCGGGGTCAATAATCATTCCATCACTAGACACAATGAATCCTAGTAATTTACCTTGTTCTACTGCAAAGATGGACTTCTTGGGGTTCAAGGAGATGCCGTATTTACGACATCATAGCAGAACGGCTCGTAAGTGAGCTAGATGATCGTCTTTGTTTTTAGAATAAACGGTCACATCATCTAAGTAGACTACTACGGATTGATTGATTAAACCTCTAAAAGCAATGTCCATTGCTCTCTGAAAGGTAGCACCAACATTAATCAATCCAAAGGGCATTTTGCGATAAGCATAAGTGCCCCACGGGGTACGGAAGGTAGTTTTTAATTGGTCTGGCGAAGACATCAAGACTTGATTGTATCCAGAGAAACCATCCAGTAAGGATAGCCTCTCGGAACCAGATACTTGTTGCAGGATCTGTTCTATTGGTGGGACAGGATAATTATCTTTGCCAGACGCTTTGTTGAGGTTTCAGAAATCGACACAAAGTCGAATTTCTCTCTTTTTCTTCCGAACTGGGATGAGGTTGGATACCCATTGAGTGTGTCTAACAGGAAAAATTATTTTAGCACTTAGGAGTTTATTCAATTCTTTTTGAACGGTCGGTTCTAGTTTAGGATGCATTTTCCTCAGTTTCTGTTGGAAGGGTAAGGTTTGGGGCTTCATCGGGATGACATGCTGTATAATATTAGGATCGAACGTTTTAAGATCAACGTAAGTCCATGCAAAGATATCCTTGAATTCTTTAAATAATTTAACAAAAGCAGCTTTTTCTTGTCTAGAGCATCCCGAGCCTAGATTGATACACTAAGGATTTTCACTAGTTCCTAAATTGACTTTTTCATAAGACAATGAGGAACTATTGGTTTTGCAATTGACCGTCTGTTTAAATTTATCTTCAAAATAATAAAACTTTTCTAATCTAACAACAGATTTGGGTATGAAATTTACCATGTCCGATAGAGCTTCAGGAGATTTCGGATTAGGTATTACCGTAAAGTCATGCAAATTGTTGTCGTGCGTTTGTTCATCAATCATAGCGCCTTGAAAGGTTTCTTCCATGTGAAGAAAGTTAATGATCTACTGATCATCGTCAAATACTCTCCAGTTTGTGATATTGTCGGGAATAGATGGTCGAAACAATAGCTCCACGGAGAATGCGTTTGGGGATAAGCCTTCTGCAGGAAGAAGTTTAGAGGCTACATTAGCTAGTAGATCTGCTTCAACATTATTTAATCTAGGAATGGAATTGATATTAAAAGCAGAAAATTTGTTCATTAAACTCCATACCTTAGACTGGTAACATTTTAGATGCGGGGAAAGACAGTGTATAGAATATCTTACCTGCCGAACCACTATCTCAGAGTCGCCGAATACAACTAGATTTTGAATGTGCATATCCAAGGCTTTTCTGAGACCTTGCAGTAAAGCCTCATATTCTGCGGTATTGTTAGTACATTCAAATTCTAGCCTACAAGACAATAATGTCTTGTTACCTGTCGGATCAATAATGATGCAGCCTGCACCAACTCCTTCTTTTGACTTGGAACCGTCAAAATATAGAGACCAAATTTGATTTCCATCGGGCTCATGGGACTGTTGCATAGAAGCTGTTGGTTGCATACATGTTATGTTCTCGGACTGTTGTTTCGAGTTGTTGATAGGTGAAGCTTCAGCCATGAAATTTACGAAGAAGGTGTCCATCCCTTGGACTTCAGGCGAATCAAAAGGAGGTGTGTATGGTTCATTGGGGTCATTCAAGTCTGTTACCGTGAACTTGAGATAACGCTCACGATTCACCCTGGTCTTTTTGGGCTTACCATTTTCTGGAAGCCATAAGTGAGACCAGTCTGTTGTGAAGTAACCATGTAGCTGCTCCGACCAGTCCCTGCTAAAAAACAGACCATACACTTCTGGAATATCCACCACAATTATATCAATAACCTGATGAACCTTTGGGTTAGACGATAATCTAATCAATACATTTTTCAGTTCGCCTATAACTTTAACATCTGTTCGATCAAGTTGTATGATTTTCAAAGAAAATGGTTCTACTTCCACGTTAATATTTTGGCAGACAGACGAAGGCATCACATTCGACGATGCTCCTGAGTCAACCATACAATTATGCACATTTCTGTTGAAGATTTCGAAAGTTAAAAGAAAAGGGAGTACATTCTTGCGAGTACTTAGAGTAGTAGCTTGTGGTTTCTTACTCGCAGTTTCTATTGCTACTTTATCTACGTTATTTGCGTTATTTACATTATTTAAATTATTTACAGGAGTTACAGTTAGTCTCCCTTTATCTTGAGGATCAGGATTATTTTTTGTGGAAGTCTTCTGTGGAGCCTTGCTTTGCACAACCTTATTACCATTTGAATTACCATTCTTGCCATTTTCTGAAATATTTTGCAACATCTTCTATAACAAAAATGGAAACTTCAACAACTCATAAATAGAAATGTTAGCCTGTAATTTTTTAAGATCTTCAACAACATCATAATCTAATTTAGGGCCGGCATTACTTTGTTTAGTTTCTACTGTTTTAGATGGCTTTGGAGGTAAAGTTGTAGTGTTCTCGGCAAGAGGTTTTCTTGATGTCTTACTCCTTGTGTTGTAAGGGTGAATAGTCTCCAAGTTAGCTTGAAAGATACTATCTGAGAAGTGTCCAAAGATGTTTGGAGAAGACTCTTCTTCTTGAGTTGTTTCCTGCTCGACTTCCTCTTGAGGGATTTCAGGAGGCATCAAGTCATCTTGAGCTCCTAGAATTGTCTGGAGAGCACATTGCAAACTTTCTAGGTTCAAGCCTTCAGGGTTTGGATTAGGCTGGTTGGCAGGAAAAGGCTTTTGGAAAGGAGTTTTGTAGGGTCCTCTACTCGAAGAAGCTTCCTCAGTCGACCTTTTTAAATCTATAACTTGATTAGACAATTTTTGTACAAATTTGGTTAAATTTTCCAAATCAGAGTTTTCAGGTTGTGTTTTGTTTTGTGTAGGTCTGGGGAGAATTTCAATTTTCTTTTGGAAGAAGAAACAGTCTCAGTTTCGTTGCTAGAAGAGTCCTTAAGACTAAGTATGTCTTTTTCAATATGAGTAGCCTCTTCAAAGGCTTCTAACAACGTGGCCTTCTTAGATCGTTTAACCCAAATAGCTATACTTTGATGTAGAGATTTAGTGTAGTAGGCTATTACAAGACTCTCAGCAGGCATAGAATCTGCAAGGATTCGATTTTTTAAGCATTAAGAATCTTTGATTAAAATCTTTAACTTTTTCTTTTGGGTTCATTTTTAAGCTCGAAAGATCCATGACTAAGACTTCCGGAGGTTTACCATCTCCGAATTTTTCCAAAAAGCATGACTCAAACTTTTCCCAAGACACTATGGTATGAGGCTGTTGGGCAAAGTACCAAGTGAACGCATTACCCTCAAAAGTGTAAGGGAACAACCTACAGACAACGTCTTCATGTTCAACATTACGGAGTCTGATGGCTAACATAAATTTTTTGATATGATCTTCAGCTATCTATTTTGAATCGAGATCAAACTTAGGAAGCCATTTCTCCGGGTGCTTAGGTAAAGGGTGCTGGGCTCCAGGTACAGCTACAACATCCTGGTCCAACCAGGATCTAGCAGGGTTGTTCTGATTTGCAATTGGGGTAGTGGGTGTGGAAGACTGAGAAGGTGGATTGCCTTCGTCAGAAGAGGAATCTCCTCCAGAAGAGGAAGGAGATGAGGGAGGTGGTGAAGGAGGTATCCCAGATCCTCCTGTAGCAGGATTTAAATTTGGATATGGAGAATTCACAGTGAGGTCTATATCACCTAATTGTTCTATGATATCATAGAAGTCTAAAGGTTGACCCCACGGGCAGTTTGGTCGCCTTAAACTAGCTAAGGAACTATGTGTTTTGATAAGAGATTGACGAACGATCTCTTGGATATCACCACCTGTAGGATTAGGGGTTGTTGGCTCAACTGTGATCTGTGGATCGTCGGTTGAAGTAGTTGTTGTTTGAGGGGGGATATTATCTTGTGAATGACTTCTAGTCACTATAGGTGTGCGATTAGGTGGAGGAGGAGTCTTGCGACCGCCTCGTGCCATTAATTAAGTTCAGGCCCTCCTTCTAGAGCCACTTGTTGACGGGCGAAATTGTCCGTCCGTCAATTGAGAGAGTGGAACCGGTCCGGGGTTGTCTAAATAACCCAAGCCTTTTGGAATGAACCACCCTGACGGGTTTAACGGCTTCGTTGGTGGGTCTAAGGTCCTAAGAAAACCAAAAAAAAGAAACTAATCTAAACTAACTAATCTAACTAAAACAAATAAAACTAACTAAAACTAACTAACAAACTAATACACTAATCTAATTGAAACAAACTACTATATAAACTAAAACTAAATATAAACTACTCTAACTATTATATACAATCTACTAATTATTCTTACACTAACTCTAGCAATTAAATATCTAATTACTAATTGAATTACAACTTACTCACAAATATACAATATAAACGATTAGCAGATTTAAATAAAACCTGTAAAACTCATATGCTTTCTGTCCTAAGACAGTCAGAGATCTTTTGATTTTTTGATTTTATGAATAAGAAATAAAACTACTGAAATTAAAAGATCTAATATACTAATTCTAACTTAGACTAATATCTGAACTAAACTACTAATAAAAACAGTAAACAAACAAGCGACAAACTGACCTGGAAGCGCTCCTAATTTGTCCTACGTATGATGACTTCGAAGCTGGTTGGAGGAAGGAAACTCACACCGGTTGATCCAGAAGCTTTTCGTAAACGATTGGCTGCATAGCTCTTTGAGTTATTTACAGGACAAACAAGGAATAAAAAATCATAACAATTATATGATTATAAATCTCTGCAATAAGGGAAACCTGTTATGCAAAAACTTATATTTGATAATTCAACTTATGAAGAAGAGAAATCTGCCATTCACAAACTGAATTAAACAATTGCTATGTTTTTTAAACACTTGGAAGAAACCTGATATGGATTACAGTGATTAAAATTATATCATTTAGACGTGATTAAGATAGCTAAAGTAGTCATTAACCAGATACAAATTGATATACATAACATGAAACAAAATATTTATATAATGAGAAGCTAAAGCTATGACAAAACACCAAATTCTGCTTCAGTCTGTATTAAAACTCCATATCCTTGTTCTCCCACGAATGAGGATCATATTATTACGAAAATGATAGGTATTTATAAGTCTTTCCACAGGGTAAAACCTCCCTATGGATAATATCAAACTGTTTTAAATAATCTGGGAAGATATTCCCAAAATCAGCTAAACTAGGAAACTAAAATGCAAGTGAAATATTTCAAATATCCCCTAACTACTCATTAAATCCATTGCAATTTTGAATTCATCTGCAATAGACCAAAAATATCAAGTTAGAAAGATATTCCAGTAAAAAAACAATAAAAATACCATACAGGACTAAATAGAAATCAAATCAAATCTCACTAAAATAATCCAATCCAATTTTCTTTCAATAAACATAAAAAATGAATCAGTAATGATTCAAATGACTTTATCATTCAAATTAAACAAAATCAATAGTGATTCAATCGAAAACAGAGGTAAGAATACTCTGTTTTTTCTTTGACCATAAAATCGTGTCAAATAGTAACCAAAACTGTTTCAATTCAAACGAAATCAACAATGAGTGATATCGTATGTGATATGACTTGTGAGTCGGGTAAGCGTTTAGGTAACAAAACACTATAGGGTACCGGGGGTACAGTCTTGCCCTCGCTCACCACAGGTTTGTCAACCTGTGGTGGGTTTGAATCCTCAAAATTATTGCGAGCCAAGAAATCGTTCCAACAGTCTCCGTGTAGTCCCAAATGATAAAGAAAAATAAGTTTAACCAGCCCGTACTGAAAAAGGCTTCTATCATCCTGGTTCCTTTTGTATCTCTTAGACATTTTAAACAGGCTTCTATGCAAGTAATAAGGCATATTAAGCTTAAAACCCATGAAAACGATAAGTAAACGAAGGTGGTGTAAGAAAACAAACCCATACCGACCCTCGCAGGTGATAAACTGTTTGGTTATCATCATCAAATCGTGCCAACGTTGCTTGAGCATATTCGTGGGCAAACCTTTGTCACAAGAGCTAATCTTACGCGACTGGAAGAGCAATGTCCAAGGGACCTCTTCCACTTTGTAATTCTTGGACCATCATTGTCCAGTGGCAGGAAGACCCATAGCTAAACTGAGAAATTGCTCGTCAATTTCCAATTGAACATCCCCGACCTTGGCTCGACAACCATCAAAGGTAAATGCGAATTGCCGAGTCACGCAGGGGTTAAAACCATCAAACTTTTGTATGAACGGGAGCCATCCAAATTTCTCAAGGTCACTGTGGGCACTGTTGAACATCAACAGAGCCTGGCTACCATTGGGTTCAGCCCTTACGACTGGAGCCATGGTGCAGGCACATGGTCAAGGTTTGGGTTGAAAACAACAACACACAGGAGCAAAGTCGTTTGGGCTAACAGCGACGAACGATGAAAGGGGAAGAAAATTAATGTGCGCGTGCGAGGGTGGTGGGATTGTTCACCGCCATGCATAATAGTAATGGAAAAGTACAACCTCTGTTCAATCAATCATAACATAATTCAAACCATATTAATCGACCAACCCAAGAATCAAACGATGGATGATATTCCAATGCGCCATTGTATTATTTCAAACCATGAATGTTCAATACGAAATCAAACCCAAAAGTTAAATATGTGCCATTGCATAAATGTGTAATCAAACGTTTATAAAACATTATGACAATCGACTTTATAAAATTTGACAAGCCAAGAGCTTATAATAATAAGGATCACATCATATAAAAACAAATTAAACCATGACCCCTATGCAATCTGATGACTAGGCAAGTCCCAAACAATATAAATCTATATGTTCAATGCCTTACCAGTTTAAGTTATGCAACCAAAAAGTTCAAATAGGCATAGTTTGAAAATTCATTTAGCCACATAATAATAAACCAAAGGTAAGTGCCTTTCAAAATATCAATGAGAAGATCACGATAGTTCAAATAACGATAGAGGAGTTTTCACGCTTACAGTCGTGAAAACTAAATGGAGATCGATATGCAAGTGTCGCAAGAAATGAAAATATCTTCTATTTGCAAAATGTGACAATAATTTGAAGTTCAAGAGACAATAGGTGTAGGCAGCTTATAGGGCAATGGAAAAAATTGAATTGGCTGCCAATAATGGTGACACACTGGGAGAAGCAGTTATCTCTGTCGAAAGAAATAAATTCAGATTAGGACAGCAAAGAAAATTTCAACTCAAAAACAACAACCAGAAAATCGTACAAACATCATCATTTACCATCTTTTCCCGCGATTTTCTAAAGGATGAAAACTAATAACTGTCTTAAGATCAGCAAGTCACGATATTAATGATAAAATCTTCAATACTGTTGGCATGGCCACTGCTGCTAGCAGGCTTCTATAGCCTCGACGGGGTTGCCATTTAACCCACTCCGACATCTGTATCCTGTCAAGAAATTCTAGATCAGAATAAAGGACATTAAAGAGGTTTCTTATAATTTTTTTTATTTTTTTTACATATTTTCGTGTACCCGACATTGCTTCGCTGCCAGCAGGCCTGTTCAGTACCCCGACGAAGTTGTCTTGGCACCATGCATGCATTTACCCGCTACCAGCAGACCTGTTCAGTATCCCGGCGGGTTTACAAACACTTCCCACAACTCTTATTAATATTTTTATTTTGTTTTTCTTTTGTAGATAGCTGAGCGGGGTGACGCTGAAAGTCTTGATATTTTAACATATTTTTTTAGACCTCATCAGAATTTGTTGACACTGTCCTTTATTCAGCTCCAGAAATGTTTTATTTACAAAACAACTTACTACGACAGGGAGACATCCTTTTGAGTCATTCCTTTATGGAAAAGGGACGGCGTAAAAAGATAATAGATTATCACGACAAACTTTGCTCAGAGATTGAAATTAGTAAACTTCTTTCAAACAACTAAATTTTCCAACATAATTATCAGTTTTAGAAATATATTACTGATGATCATACAATCTTTCAAAAGTTATTTCAGCGAAGAAATTTTCCTATGGTCTTTGTCTGAATGGCTCAGTGCACAGGTATGCATATCTTTCAAAAAAAACAAAAAAAACTGACCAATCTAAATCAAAACCAAAATAGAAAACAAACGAAAAATAAAAACAAAAGAAATTATTTACATAATATACAAGGGTAGTAATCAAACGAAGTATCTTTTCAGGGCTTGGCCATTCACCGGATAGGTGTCAAGCTGCCCTTAAAGATTCTGCAATCGAAAGGAACTAGGACCCAACTTTTCAGCAATAAAAAATGGCCCAAGCCATAAGTTTTGAAACTTGGTGTGTTCACCCTTCCCTTCGTGTGGTTTGTCCCACTTTAAGGCGAGATTGCCTACTTCAAAATTCCTATCAGAAGTAGAATTAGAATCGAACCGGCTTTTAATCAGTTGTTGATGTTGATCTAATTTACGCTTAGCTTGGGTTCTTACTTCTTCTAAATTCATCAAAGTGTTAATACAACTTTCTAAAGAGGGACAATCTTCTTCTTGGACTTTTTGTCACAATTGAATCGAAGGAAGAAGAATGTGAGGTGGAAGAATGGCTTCTCTGCCATAAACGAGAAAAAAGGGGGAATTACCTATAGCGGCTTTGGGTGTTAGCCTATCAGCCCATAGTGCATTCAGTAGTGCATTGTGCCAGTTCTTGTGATTTTCAGCCACGATTCTCTTGATAATTTTGATCAAGTTCTTGTTTGTTGATTCTACTAAGCCATTGCCCTGGGGGTAGTAACTAGTAGAATACTTTAGATTTATTCCTTTTTCCAAAGCGAAATCACTCATCTCTAGAGAAGAAAAGTATGAAGCGTTATCAAAGACTAGACAATTAGGGATACCGAAACGAGTGATGATATTCGAATTTAGAAAAGCAATCACCTGACTTGTTTTAACAGTTCTTAGCACAGTAGCTTCAGACCATCGATTAAAGTAATCAGTGGCTGTCACAATATACTTGTGCTGCTGTGAGGATGGAGGGTTAATAGGACCTATGATATCAAGGCCCCATTGCTGGAAAGGAGAATTGACTGAAATGGGTTGCAAGGGGAAGGCTGGTTTTTGCAATCGCCCTGATTCTTTCTGACAAATGATACACTTATGGCACAAGGCATGGGCGTCCCTAAAAAGAGTGGGCCAGTAGTAACCGGCTCTTAAAACCTTATGAGCAGTGGTGTTTCCACCGAGGTGACCACCAGCTTCTCCTGTATGCAACTCAAGCAAGACTTTTTCTGCTTCGTCTTTTTCAAGACAACGCATCAGTATGCTGTTAAAATTCTGACAAAACAGTATACCGTTAACTAGATGAAAGGAGGCGAACTTTAGTCTCAACGCTCTTCTTTTGGCGGGTTCAAGGTGACGGGGTGCTGATCCATGTTCAATGCAAAATCTAATATCATCGTACCAAGGACTTACGAGGTTTTGTGCACAACAAATCAAACTCTGATCGCGTTGTTCTAGGTTCGACGTATAACTATCTTCTTACTGTTTAGTTTCTGAATCAACTACCAACTTACACAACCCTTGGCCTCTCACAATCTGTGCTGGGATGATCTAAAAGTCATACTCCTGTAAGGAGGTGACCCAGTTGGCTCTTTTCTCTCCTAACTCCTTTTTCACTAACAAGTTCCTTACTGTAGGGTATGGGACAATGACCTTTGTCCTTGACTTCAAAAGATAGGACCGAAAATGCTTAACTGCTTTGAAAATAGCGTAGGCTTGCCGATCAACTGCTGGGTAGTTAAGTTCAACACCTTTGAAAGCAGAGCCCATAAAGGCGATGGATACTTCGTTGTTCTTGGAATTCTTCTGAGTTAGGACTGCGACATAGGAATGATCATAGGCAAAAGTATAGAGTGTAAAATCTTGAGAGAAATCAGGGCTCATGAGAGATGGAGCGTCTATTATGGCCTTCTTTATAGCATTGAAAGCTTGGTTTTTTGCAGCTCCCCAATGATATTGGGTGTCTTTCTTAATCAGATTCTAGAGAGGCCTGACCATTTCGGAGAAACTGGGGACAAATATTCTCACGAAATTAATCTGGCCTAGGAAAGACTGCATGGATTTTTTGGAGGTAGGTGGGGGAAGTTTAGCGATGACTTGAGTCCTCTCAGGGTCAATAATCATTCCATCACTAGACACAATGAATCCTAGTAATTTACCTTGTTCTACTGCAAATATGGACTTCTTGGGGTTCAAGGAGATGTCGTATTTACGACATCGTAGCAGAACGGCTCGTAAGTGAACTAGATGATCGTCTTTGTTTTTAGAATAAACGATCACATCATCTAAGTATACTACTATGGAGTGATTGATTAAGCCTCTAAAAGCAATGTCCATTGCTCTCTGAAAGGTAGCACCAGCATTAATCAATCCAAAGGGCATTTTGCGATAAGCAAAAGTGCCCCACGGGGTATGGAAGGTAGTTTTTAATTGGTCTGGCGGAGACATCAAGACTTGGTTGTATCCAGAGAAACCATCCAGTAAGGATAGCCTCTCAGAACCAGATACTTGTTGCAGGATCTATTCCATGGGTGGGACAGGATAATTATCTTTGTCAGACGCTTTGTTGAGGTTTCGGAAATCGACACAAAGTCGAATTTCTCCATTTTTATTCCGAACTGGGATGAGGTTGGATACCCATTGAGTGTGTCTAATAGGAAAAATTATTTTATCACTTAAGAGTTTATTCAATTCTTTCTGAACGGTCGGTTCTAGTTTAGGATGCATTTTCCTCAGTTTCTGTTGGAAGGGTAAGGTTTGGGGCTTCATCGGGATGACATGCTATATAATATTAGGATCGAACATTTTAAGATCATCGTAAGTACATGCAAAGACATCCTTGAATTCTTTAAATAATTTAACAAAAGCAGCTTTTTCTTGTCTAGAGCATCCCGAGCCTAGATTGATACACTGAGGATTTTCACTAGTTCCTAAATTGACTTTTTCATAAGACAATGAGGAACTATTGGTTTTGCAATTGACCGTCTGTTTAAATTTATCTTCAAAATCATAAAAATTTTCTAATCTAACAATAGATTTGGGTATGAAATTTACCATGTCCGATAGAGCTTCAGGAGATTTCAGATTAGGTATTACCGTAAATTCATGCAAATTGTTGTCGTGCGTTTGTTCATCTATCACAACGACTTGAAAGGTTTATTCCATGTGCAAAAAGTTAATGATATGCTGATCATTGTCAAATACTCTCCAGTTTGTGATATTTTCAGGAACAGATGGTCGCAACAATAGCTCCACGGAGAATGCGTTTGGGGATAAGCCTTCTGCAGGAAGAAGTTTAGAGGCTACATTAGCTAGTAAATCTGCTTCAACATTATTTAATATAGGAATGGAATTGATATTAAAAGCAGAAAATTTGTTCATTAAACTCCATACCTCAGACTGGTAACATTTGAGATGCAGGGAAAGACAGTGTATAGAATCTCTTACCTGCCGAACCACTATCTCAGAGTCACCGAATACAACCAGATTTTGAATGTGCATATCCAAGGCTTTTCTGAGACCTTGCAGTAAAGCCTCATATTCTGCAGTATTGTTAGTACATTCAAATTCTAGCCTACAAGATAATAATGTCTTGTTACCTGCCAGATCGATAATGATGCAGCCTGCACCAGCACCTTCTTTTGACTTGGAACCGTCAAAATATAGAGACCAAATTTGATTTCCATCGGGCTCATGGGACTATTGCATAGAAGCTATTGGTTGCGTACATGTTATGTTCTCGGACTGTTGTTCTGGGTTGTTGATAGGTGAAGCTTCAACCATGAAATTTCCGAGGAAGGTGTCCATCCCTTGGACTTCAGGTGAATCAACAGGAGGTGTGTATGGTTCATTGGGGTCATTCAAGTCTGTTACCGTGAACTTGAGATAACGCTCATGATTCACCCTGATCTTGTTGGTCTTGCCATTTTCTGGAAGCCATAAGTGAGACCAGTCTGTTGCGAAGTAACCATGTAGCTGCTCCGACCAGTCCTTGCTCAAAAACAGACCATACACTTCTAGAATATCCACCACAATTATATCAATAACCTGATGAACCTTTGGGTTAGACGATAATCTAATCAATACATTTTTCAGTTCACCTATAACTTTAACATCTGTTCGATCAAGTTGTATGATTTTCAAAGAACATGGTTCTACTTCCACGTTAATCTTTTGGTAGACAGACCAAGGCATCACATTTGATGATGCTCCTGAGTCAACCATACAATTATGCACATTTCTGTTGAATATTTCGACAGTTAAAAGAAAAGGGCATACATTCTTGTGAGTACTTAGAGAAGTAGCTTGTGGTTTCTTACTCGCGGTTTCTAATGCTACTTTATCTACGTTATTTGCGTTATTTACATTATTTACATTATTTACAGGAGTTACAGGAAGGCTCCCTTTATCTTGAGGATCAGGATTATTTTTTGTGGAAGTCTTCTGCGGAACTTTGCTTTGCACAACCTTATTACCATTTGAATTACCATTCTTGCCATTTTCTGAAATATTTTGCAACATCTTCTGTAACAAAAATGGAAACTTCAACAACTCATAAATAGAAATGTTAGCCCATAATTTTTTAAGATCTTCAACAACATCATAATCTAATTTAGGGCCGGCATTACTTTGTTTAGTTTCTACTGTTTTAGATGGATTTGGAGGTAAAGTTGTAGTGTTCTCGGCAAGAGGTTTGCTTGATGTCTTACTCCTAGTGTTGTAAGGGTGAACAACCTCGAAGTTAGCTTGAAAGATACTATCCGAGAAGTGTCCAAAGATGTTTGGAGTAGACTCTTCTTCTTGAGTTGTTTCCTGCTCGCCTTCCCCTTGAGGGATTTCAGGAGGCATCAAGTCATCTTGGGCTCCTAGAATTGTCTGGAGAGTAGATTGCAAACTTTCTAGGTTCAAGCCTTCAGGGTTTGGATTAGGTCGGTTGGCAGGAAAAGGCTTTCGAAAAGGAGGTTTGTAGGGTCCTTTACTCGAAGAAGCTTCCTCAATCGACCTTTTTAAATCTATAACTTGATTAGACAATTTTTGTACAACTTTGGTTAAATTTTCCAAATCAGAGTTTTCAGGTTGTGTTTTGTTTTGTGTAGGTCTGGGGAGAATTTCAATTTTCTTTTTGGAAGAAGAAACAATCTTAGTTTCGTTGCTAGAAGAGTCCTTAAGACTAAGTATGTCTTTTTCAATCTGAGTAGCCTCTTCGAAGGCTTCTAACAACGTGGCCTTCTTAGATCGTTTAACCCAAATAGCTATACTTTGATGTAGAGATTTAGTGTAGTAAGCTATTACAAGACTCTCAACAGGCATAGAATTTGTAGGGATTCGATTTTTTAAGTGTTAAGAATCTTTGATTAAAATCTTTAACTTTTTCTTTTGGGTTCTTTTTTAAGCTCGAAAGATCCATGACTAAGACTTTCGGAGGTTTACCATCTTCGAATTTTTCCAAAAAGCATGACTCAAACTTTTCCCAAGACACTATGGTATGAGGTTGTTGGGAAAAGTACCAAGTGGACGCATTACCCTCAAAAGTGTAAGGGAACAACCTACAGACAACGTCTTCATGTTCAACATTACAGAGTCTGATGGCTAACATAAATTTTTTGATATGATCTTCAGCTATCTGTTTTGAATCGGGATCAAACTTAGGAAGCCATTTCTTCGGGTGCTTAGGTAAAGGGTGCTGGGCTCCAGGTACAGCTACAGCATCCTGGTCCAACTAGGGTCTAGCAGGGTTGTTCTAATTTTCCATTGGGGTAGTGGGTGTGGAAGGATGAGAAGGTGGATTTCCTTCATCAGAAGAGGAATCTCCTTTATAAGAGGAAGGAGATGAGGGAGGTGGTTAAGGAGGTATCCCAGATCCTCCTGCAGTAGGATTTAAATTCGGATCTGGAGAATTCACAGTGAGGTCTATATCACCTAATTGTTCTCTGATATCAGAGAAGTCTAAAGGTTGACCCCACGGGCAGTTTAGTGGCCTTAAACTAGCTAAGGCACTATGTGTTTTGATAAGAGATTGACGAACGATCTCTTGGATATCACCACCTGTAGGATTAGGGGTTGCTGGATCAACTGTGATCTGTGGATTGTCAGTTGAAGTAGTTGCTGTTTGAGGGGGGATATTATCTTATGAACAACTTCTAGTCACTATAGGTGTGCAATTAGGTGGAGGAGGAGTCTTGCAACCGCCTCGTGCCATTAATTAAGTTCAGGCCCTCCTTCTAGCGCCATTTGTTGACGGGCGAAATTGTTCGTCCATCAATTGAGAGAGTGGAACCGGTCCGAGGTTGTCTAAATAACCCAAGCCCTTTGGAATGAACCACCCTGATTGGTTTAACGGCTCCATTGGTGGATCTAAGGTCCTAAGAAAATAAAAGAAAAGAAACTAATCTAAACTAACTAATCTAACTAAAACTAACTAAAACTAACTAACAAACTAATACACTAATGTAATTGAAACAAACTACTATATAAACTAAAACTAAATATAAACTACTCTAACTATTATATACAATCTACTAATTATTCGTACACTAACTCTAGCAATTAAATATCTAATTACTAATTGAATTACAACTTACTCACAAATATACAATATACACGATTGGCATATTTAAATAAAACCTGTAAAACTCATATGCATTCTGTCCTAAGACAGTCAGAGATCTTTTGATTTTTTGATTTTATGAATAAGAAATAAAACTACTAAAATTAAAAGATCTAATATACTAACTCTAACTTAGACTAATATCTGAACTAAACTACTAATAAAAATAGTAAACAAACAAGCGACTAACTGACCTGGAAGCGCTCCTAATTTGTCCTGCGTATGATGACTTCGAAGCTGGTCAAAGGAAGGAAACTTGCACCGGCTGATCCAGAAGCTTTCGTAAATGATTGGCTGCGTAGCTCTTTGAGTTATTTATAGGACAAACAAGACATAAAAAATCATCACAATTATATGATTATAAATCTCTGCAATAAGGGAAACTTGTTATGCAAAAACTTATATTTGATAATTCAACTTATGAAGAAGAGAAATCTGCCATTCACAAACTGAATTAAACAATTGCTATGTTTTTTAAACACTTGGAAGAAACCTGATATGGATTACAGTGATTAAAATTATATCATTTTCACGTGAGTAAGATAGCTAAAGTAGTCATTAACCAAATACAAATTGATATACGCAACATGAAACAAAATATTGATATAATGAGAAGCTAAAGCTGTGACAAAACACCAAATTCTGCTTCAGTCTGTATTAAAACTCCATATCCTTGTTCTCCCATGAATGAGGATCATATTATTACAAAAATGATAGGTATTTATAAGTCTTTCCACAGGGTAAAACCTCCCTGTGGATAATATCAAACTGTTTTACATAATCTGGGAAGATATTCCCAAAATCAGCTAAAGTAGGAAACTAAAATGCAAGTGAAATATTTCAAATATCCCCTAACTGCTCATTAAATCCATTGCAATTTTGAATTCATCTGCAATAGACCAAAAATATCAAGTTAGAAAGATATTCCAGTAACAAAACAATAAAAATAGCATACAGGACTAAATAGAAATCAAATCAAATCTCACTAAAATAATCCAATCCAAATTTCTTTCAATAAACATCAAAAATGAATCACTAATGATTCAAATGACTTTATCATTCAAATTAAACAAAATCAATAGTGATTCAATTGAAAACAGAGGTAAGAATACTTTGTTTTTTCTTTGACCATAAAATCGGGTCAAATAGTAACCAAAACTGTTTCAATTCAAATGAAATCAACAATGAGTGATATCGTATGTGATATGATCTAATCCAACACAATCATAATTCATTCGTCATGGTAGCATAAGATTCACATTGTTTTAATTAAATACAAAGATGGAAAGATGGTTGCGATTTTGGGTAAATAAAACATTCATAACAACATTAACCCAACAAATTTCGTGATTGATCTTTGCACAGTCGACAAACAGGATCGGTAAATCATGATCTCAATCTTAATAGAATAAAAAAAGGTTATAATTATCAGCTGGGCAAATAATCAAATCACAACTGAGTTTAATTATAGAAACAAATCGTGCATCTGGATATAGTTACCTTCATTCCTCAAATCAAATTTAAACAACATATTCATTACAATATGAATCGAACTGATAACATGGTCGAACAAAGCAATGTGAATCGATCAGCTGGGTATAACTGTTATGAATCGTCTCCATTCGCGATTTGGTTACATATTAACAGAAACATATTGAATGGTATTCGAATTGGTCGAAAATGAAATGGAACATAAAACCATAACAGTTAACCATTATTGCCAACCATATCATGTACAATATAACCAATTCGAATCGAAACATTGATTGTGTTGAAAATTGAAATACCATAAATAGCTTGTGTTTAGAAAAGATAGAAACGACTTCAATTAGAAATAGAGTATCCAATTTAAGCCAAATCAAAAAAACCAAATCCATACCACGATCAATCGAATCGAAGAAAATCCAACCAAAGCTAAACTGGGAAAATGAAAATCAAAACTGTGCATATAGTATGACAGAGAAAAATCACGCTGTAAACATAGCTATTCGAAAGAATTTGAATTCGTTATATAAACAAGTGATAGAACATACCAGTGAGGCTGCTCAAATTATGCCAATTTTGAATTTACGACCGCTGTAGATGACTCCACATTCTTAAACAAAATAGAACATGTTGTTCTCTGTTTCTTATCAGTGGCTTGCAATTCAGCCTTTCGACTGGTAAGCCTTGCAACTTGATCCTCCAGAGAATGAATTATGGACTGTAGCATTGGCACATCAAGATAATACCTTTCTAACCATGAGCCACACTGATCACAGGGTGGCGCTATAGACTTAGGTAAAGCAGGAGAGGGTTTTGATGAAGGACCGGGGTTTGGATAAGGCAGTTTAATTCCTGGGTAATTAGGGTCATTTTGCAAGCAAGGTGGTAGGTTCGACACGAAGTCAAATGAGGGTTCGTCACATAGACCTTTCGAATAGGGATATTCACTTGCCAGGTAACGTTCCACTTTTGAGTCGGAATCTCCACTCAAAATGATAGGGTCAGGGTTGACAGGAGGTTTCGGTTTGTTTCTTTCCATTCGAGAGATTAATCGGGCATTCTTTTTGCCTTTGGAATTCGCAGTAGGTTTGGCTTTAGGTTTCTTGCCAACGGGCTTAACAGTCTGGACATCCTTGGTCACAAAGTGGGGTAGGTCAATAGATGATTCAAGTAAGGGTTTAAGTAACAGAACACTGTAGGGTACCGGGGGTATAGTCTTGCCCTCGCTAACCGCAGGTTTGTCAACCTGTGGTGGGTTTGAATCCTCAAAATTATTGCGAGCCAGGAAATTGTTCCAACAGTCTCCGTGTAGTCCCAAATGATAAACAACAATAATTTTAACCAGCCTGTAGTGGAAAAGGTTGCTATCAGCCTGGTTCCTTTTGTATCTCTTAGACATTTTAAACAGGCTTCTATGCAAGTAATAAGGCATATTAAGCTCAAAACCCATGAAAACCATAAGTAAACGAAGGTGGTGTAAGAAAACAAACCCATACCGACCCTCGCAGGTGATAAACTAAGAACAAGAGTGAAGAACAATGAATGAGGAATGAGTAACAATGATTGAGGAGCCTCCAAACAACCAAAAACATGGTTTATATAATTACATGCTCATGTAACCACTTTTCCCAACTAATTCAAAGATGGTTGAATAAATATAAGAAAAACAATTATCCCTTTTATCCCCCTCTCTTGTGGAATCATACCCTACTATAACTCTCTCCTTGTATGTTTTGCAACAAACGATGCATTTTTATCATTATATCACAAGTATTACATTGCTAGGCTCTCCAACCTTTCAGCTTTACAAATGCTCCCACCTTTCATCAAACATACACAAACACATTTTTTATTCTGAGACTCAAAACCGAGGTATTACAAGCCTATACTAGGTCATGTGTATTTCATCTAGAGTAGTTGTGAGGATGTCCTCGATGCCTCTGAAACAATAGGTGGTTTGAGGATTGTAAATATTTTCTTAATATCTTATAACTTCAAATTGGACTCTAGTCTCCTTATAATTGCTACTAAGCAAACCCCAAAATATCTTTTCTCCCTGGGATGGCTCCACAAATGCTTTAGGAGACCAGAAGTTTGTGATCTTGCACTCTAGAAAATAAAATGGGATATCCTTGGGAACGTTGTTTCTTGTGACAATGATAGTGCATGAAGATGATAAAATGAAACTAGATGAAACTGAAAAAACAAATCCATACATATAATAGTTACAATATATTTTAAAACTTTATTTATTCACACTATATAACTTTGTGTGAACATAAAAACATAACCATGAAATAAATCTAGACTAAGTTTGCACTATTTGTTTCAAGTTTATTAGTTCATTGTGCTACATTTCTTCTCCTTTTGAGAGGAAATGTCCTTGGAGAAAAGTCAACAAAATAACCCTTTCATTATGCTTTAAAGTAGTCACATTTCAAACAATCACCATGACTCCATCATATAAAATTCCAATCATTCACATCCTATTATTGTTAAGTTGTCATTTCATTAATTATTTATTTCATTGCTATGTGAGGAATCAAATATAGTACCGAAATAAGGGGGGAAGATAAATGTCAATCCCCATGAATCAACGTAAGGAGAAAAATGTACCCCATACCCCAAATGACAAACTTATTTAATCAAACAAATTCTGATTAATGTGAGGTGATGATTCATATAATTTGTATAAAAAATAAGATAATAGCAACAATTTTCATCAACTAAAAATGTAAGTCATAAACAATGTCCCCTCCCAAAAATAATAACAACAATTTTCATCAACTAAAGATGTAACAATGTCCCATGCCAAAAATAAATTTATGACATAGCCAAATAACCATAATATAAAAACACAAGAAGATACAAAATAATAAAGATTAAATATTTAAATGTATATCTATTATCAATACAACTTTCAAAGATGATTATCTCAACTTCTCTTCCTCATTATTAAGTTAAAAGCCCTAGAATATTAATAACTAATTCTAATCCTAAGAAAAACATACAAATAAGACACCAATGTTTCCAAGAACTTTCAAAGTGCATCATACCCATATTATTTGCAAGAAGCCTCAACATCCCGTTCAATTTACTATAATATTCGTATGTACTTAAATTCATTTTTTAATTTCTACATTATCAAATTTTTAATTTATCCACAACAATTTAAAATAATAGTATAGAAACCTAATAGTGTGTCCTACTTTTGGAAAGGAAAAGACAACTCAAATTTAATAAGAAATAACCATTAAAATTATTATTCTATTTCACTTTAATACTGTAATTTTTAATAAAAATTAAATTAAATTTTTTAATAAAAAATAAATTAAAATTTTAATAAAAAAATTGAAAAACAAAATCAAAATTTATCCACTATATAAAATTACCATTAAAATTTTTCATTTCTTTTTAAAAAACAATAATGCACAAAGACTCTAATACTACCATATCATCTCACAGTCAAAAGATTTAATCAAGCTCATATGAAACAAATATTCATCCCATTCTCTCAAAACTATTCTCTCAAAAGTAATAAGTAATTCATTATAACCACACAAATTATTTAATATGACACACACATGAAAATAAGTAATTTTGTAATATTTCAGATATAAAATAGTATACAGAACATAAATAATTAGCTAGAAATGGAAGATAAACAACAATATAACTAGAACAACACCACAATAATACCAAAATGATACCAGAATAACACTAGAAGAGCACCTAGATTACTGAGAGAAATGTTCACTTGCCTCTTCAAGGGAGAAACCTCCAACATAGTATAGCTTTATTACAATAATATCCAAGACAAAAATTCTCATACCCTCGACTCCTACTTATACTAAATATGTCTATCAAAAGAACAATTTAGAGGAAGATCCTTCTAGAAGCGAGAGCTTCTATTAGATCTTCTTACATTGGACTTATTCTTCCTTATTGCTAGGCCTTATTAATATTGACCTTTATTACATGGAAATATATTATTCTAGCTATGTGAGGGGTTAGGTCCCTAACATGTCCTCCCCCTTAAAAACAACCTTGTCCTCAGGGCTTAACTGCTGCTTGAGATGAGGAAATTGTTGCAGAATGGTAGCCGGTTCCCAAGTGACATCTGCTGGAGTTGTATCTTTCCACTGGACTAACACTTCCTTGATGGTTCGCTGACACAGAAGATGCTCACGTTGGACCAAAACTGCTTGTGGTTGTAGCCAAATGGATCCTTCTTCGTCCAACTCAGGAAGATTGGTTTGAGTTTGGCACTTAGTTCCAATCACCTTCTTTAAGAAGGAAACATGAAAAATAGGATGGAGCTTACAATGACTCGAAAAATCTAACTGATAGGCCACCTATCCCATACACCTAAGAACATTATAAGGACCATAAAATTTGGACGCTAGTTTCTAACAATGGTCAGCCTTGAGGGAATTTTGCTTGTAAGGTTGCAATCGAAGAAACACTTGATCACCTTCTGCAAATTGACATTCAGAGTGACCTTGATTTGCTTGTTGCTTCATGCGAATCTGGGCCATGAACAAATTCTCTTTGAGGGTACGAAGGATAGCCTCTTGAACTATAAGCATTTGGTCAACCATGTGGACCTTCGAGACACCTGGAAAATAGGACAGAACTTAAGGTGGATTTTGTCCATATACCACTTCAAAAAGAGTCATGTAGGTAATTGTATGGTAAGAATTGTTGTACCACCATTCATCTAGTGGTCACCATTGAGCCTAATGATTTTTCCTTTCTGATGAAAAACACCTCAAATATGTTTCCAAACAACTGCTTACAACTTCAATTTGACCATCATTCTGGGGATGATAAGTTGTGCTGAGATGCAATTGGGTGCCTTGTAGCTTGAACAGGGTTTTCCAAAAATTGCTGGTGAAAGTTGGGTCATGATCAGAAACAATAGAATGTGACATGCCATGAATCTTGCAGACTTGATCCATGAAAAGTTGAGCCACAATGGATGTTGTAAATGGGTGTTGAAGAGCACATAAATGATCATACTTGGGAAGACGATCAACTACCACCATCATGACTGATCTATTGCTCGATTTAGGTAAGCCTACAATAAAAACCATATAGATATCCCGCCAAATAGCAAGTGGAATCGGAAGCTGTTGTAGTGTGCCAGGAGATTTGACTGTTTCTCCTTTGTTTCATTGACACACGTCACATTCAGCCACAAAATTATGAGCTCCCTGTTTCATTCCATCCTAGGAAAAAGAACGTTTGACCCAGTCATAAGTTTTGGTAAACTCGAAGTGCCCAACAGTGGGTGTAGCATGAAGCTCAGAAGGTACCATGGATTTAATTTTTGACTGTTTACTTAAATACAGATGAGCTTTGTATCAAATCTCATCATTGAGCCAAGAGTATCCTCGAGAGACTGGAGAATTGACCTGCAATTTTTGTATCGAATGCGAACTTTTGGGATCGTGTAGCCATTCCCAGAAAACAACTTGCATCCAATTTGGTACAATGAAGGAGAGAGAAAAAAGGGACCCTTCATCTTCATATTTTATGGAAAGTGCATCAACAACCACATTGTCTTTGCCTTTATTGTAAATGACCTCATAATCATATCCAAAGAGCTTAGTCACCCATTTTTGTTTCTCTTGGGAGGAACGACATTTTTCTAGAAAATATTTGAGGCTTTGATGATCTGTCTTAATTTGGAAGCATTGCCCCAATATATAAGGGCGCCAAAGATCCACGGCATGCAGAATACCCAACATTTCATTTTCATATATTAATTTCCCCAAATTTCACTCTGACAATTGTTTGTTGGTAAAGGCCAAAGGCCAACCCTCTTGCATAAGGACGATGCCAATTCCTTTCCCGGAAGCATCACATTCTAGGAAAAAGGTCTTTTTGAAATCAGGAAGGGCTAGGACTGGAGTGGTGCACATGGCCATCTTCAAGGTTTGAAAATATTGAGTAGTTTTTGGAGTCCAAGTGAAATAATTATTTTTAAGGAGAGCAGTGAGAAGTGTCACAATCTTTCCATAATTCTTAACAAACTTATGATAATAACCTGTTAACCCCAGAAATCCACACAATCTTTTGAGAGTCTTTGGGTGAGACCAATCTTCATAGATTCAATATTTTTAGGATCCACCTTGACACCGGCCTTGCCAACAAGATGACCCAAGTACTCGACTTCCGAGGTGCCAAAAGAACATTTAGATTATTTGAGGAAAAATTGTTGTTGAGAGAGTAGATGGAGAAATCGATCCACATGAGCAAGATGGGTTGTCCATGTTTTACTATAGATGAGTATATCATCAAAGAAAACTAAGACAAAATGATAGAGAAAAGGATGAAAGACATGATTCATGAGTCTTTGGAAAGTGGATGGGGCATTACACAAGCCAAAGAGCATGACCAAAAACTCATAGTGTCCCTCATGAGTTCTAAATGCAGTCTTAGGAATGTATGGCTCGTTCATATGGATCTGGTGGTAGCTAGAATGAAGATCAAGTTTAGTAAAGAACTGGGCACCATTCAATTCATCCAAGAGGTCATCAATGATAGGAATGGGAAATTTATCTTTAATGGTGAGTTTGTTGAGGGCTTGGAAGTCAGGACACATACACCAAGAACCTTCTTTCTTAAGGACCATGACCACAGGAGAAGAGTAGGGGCTCGTACTAGGGCGGATAACACCTGCATTGAGCAGTTCTTGAACAATTTTCTCAATTTCATTTTTTTCGGGAAAAAATGGTGACGATAGGGATGGATATTGGGAGGGAAGCTTCTTGGGACAAGGGGAATGGAATGATCATGAACACCACGGGAAGGAGGGAGTCCCTCGGGAGTGGAAAAAACCACTTGATGTTTAGAGAGGATGGATTGGAGGTCCTGTGGCACATAGGGTGTCTCAGTGGCTTGTATGGCATGGAGTTGGGAAACAATTCCAGAATGACCTTTATTGATAATATTTTCCATGCAATGGGAATTGATGATCTTCGGGGAACCGGTGGTGATGCCTTGGAACTTATATTGTTGGCCCTCTTGGTCGAATTGCATGGTTAATTCCTTAAAATCCATGAGAATGGGACCCAAAGTCCTTAGCCATTCTACACCCAACACAATGTCACAACCACCCATGTCAATAGAAAACATATGATATTTCAAGTGGTACTCACCAATTTGAAGATGCACATTTTCACAATGCCCTCAACATTTCATCGACCCACCATTGACAATCATGATTTGAAAATTATTCACAACACAAATATAACAATTAGTTTCTTGGGCAATGCAGTGATGAATAAAATTATGAGTGTTTCCAGTATCAACAAGAATGACGACCTTCCTATGTTTAATGTAACCAATTAGCTTGAGGGTTCGGGGAGCAGAGAAGCCAGTGAGAGCATTTAGGGAAATGACTAGTTCTACTTCGGGAGGGTCTGAGGGAGGGGTCATGTCAGTGGGTTCAGGTGACACAGACACAAGGGGAGCCTCAACATCCTCTTCCGAAACATTGTCTGAGATGGTCATAAAAATATTTTGTTCCTTACACTTGTGCCCGGGAAAATATTTGTCATCACAATTATAGCAAAATCCTTTGAGTTGGCGTTCAACCATTTTGACCCTGGTCAATTTCTGGATCTTTAGAAAATTAGAAGGAGGAGTGGGAGTGACATGTTTAGTGCAAGAAATAAAGGAGAGTTTTCGGTTTTGAGAAGAGACAACTTGGTGTGTTTCCTTAGCTCTTTTAGTAGCATCTACCCAACTCTGATTTTGAGCCATAAGGACATGGGCACAATTCTAATCCTTGAGGCCACTGATAAAACATTCTTGGAAAAAAACATCAGACATGCCCTCTGTACGAAAAAAGAATTGCTCAAAAGCAACTATAAAGTATTCCACTCTGCTAGATTGTTTCAACTTTGTCAAACGACCTAAATGGTTGGTGTTAGTGTCAAAGCGTTCATAAAGATCTACCACAAAGTGTGTCCAAGCCACATACCCTTGGCGAACATTTTTTCTCTATTGCCACCATTGCCAACGTTCTTGATCTGGATGGAGAACACCATACCAGAGTTTGGTCAACTCATATGTAATTCCATACAAAGATAAATGATGTTCCATTTGAGTTACCCATCCAATGGGATCTGAGCCATCAAATTTGATCAAATCCACACGTGGAAGGCATAGGTCATGTTGAAAGTGATGGTGATGAAAATTTTGGGAATGAGGGGAAGTTTCACCTTTAGTTTGCAAAGGTGGGTCATATGAGGGAAGATCTGCAGGGATATGCAGTTTGGCGTAGATCATTGTAGTGAAGGATTCAAGCTGGGTAGCAATGTCTTGTTTGAGGTCCTCGATCCAGACTTTTTTTTTACTCCTACAAAGTTATACTCCGATTTGAAGAATATTGCAATGATGAAATGCCAAAATGCTTAACAGGAAAAAATGTGCAGTAATTTCGCAACCCAAATGCATGAGACATAGTTGCGCGATAATAGATCTTGTATGTTTTGTTTTTTTTTTGTCCCAAAGGTTAGGGTATTCAAGGGTTCTACAGACAAGGTTTTTCCCTGTGCTATAGTTCTATGATATATGTGCGGGGTCCAACAATAGTACTCGACCCAATATCTCAGGGAACCAACTAAGGAGGCTAGACTATGCCCTTAGTTGTACTACCCGACAACCCAGGTACTAGAGAGTATCTTCTCGAGTTTTTTTCTCGGTGGCACGATAGCAATCAAGAGACTGATCGGTTTATCTATGGAGGGCTTCAGGAGATCTAGGTCGATCCGTATACAGGTGTTGTCTGATGTGCTACCACTCGAAGGGGTACCAATAGGGGTTACAAGGGTGGCCAACAGATGTGCATTTAAGTACCACTTGTATTCCCTGCGTGTATGAATCCCCGACTGTAGGTTTATGCGTGTAAGGACATATCTTTGTAGCTTAAAGATGTCAGAATACGTCTCTACCCTGAAAAAAAAATTAACCCACAATTTTCTGCCGAGGAAGGTGCTTTGATACCAGTTGTAATATTCCAGATATACAATAGTAAGAAGAACAAAAATAATTAGCTATAAATGACCGATAAAGAACAATATAACTAGAACAACACCACAATAATACCAAAATGATACCAGAATAACACCAGAAGAGCACTTTGATTACTGAGAGCAATGTTCACTTTCCTCTTCGAGGGGGAAACCTCCAACAGAGCAGAGCTCTATTACAATAATATCCAAGAAAAAACTTCTCATACCCTCGACTCCTATTTATACTAAATATGTCTATAAAAAGTACAATCTAGAGAAAGATCMTTCKAGAAGTGGAAGCTTCTATTAAGTCTTCTTACATTGGACTTATTCTTCCTTATTGCTAGGCCTTATTAATATTGATCTTTATTACATGAAAATATATTATTCTACCTACTTAAGGGATTAGATCCCTAACAAATTTACAAATCTTTCCCAAACAACTTAATATACCATTTTTTACCTATAACTRCTTTTTTTWAAAATAATATTTRATTTTACAAACAARTATACTATATTTAAATTTATTTTTGAAAATCAAATATATTTTATTTTATTTTTAAAAATAKAAAGAAAACAAAAAASATTTCTATTCATCATATGGTAATACTTAAGAAGCCATCTCATTACCAAAACTATTAGCACACTAATGGAATTAAGCATAGTCTATATCCAAAGACTTTTAAGAAACATTGTAAGAATGATTACATATTTGAATATATTAGCCCGCTTATTATTAAAAAATAATTCTTTCTTTGGTTTCTAGTTGGAGCAGGTTCATTGAAAAAAACTCTCGTGGTTTTTAGGTTTTATATCTTTATGTGATTTTATTACTTTTATCTATGTAGTTGATGACTTGGTGTGTCTTTCCGTTAGTTAAATGGGTGAGAATTAGGATGAAATGTGATGGTTAAATTCCCTTTCAAATACAATTAAGATTAGTTAAATGGGTGAGAATAGGATGAAATTTAATGGGTAAATTCCCTTTCAAATCAATTAAGAATTCTTCCTGATTGACAATGTTATGAGTTAAAATTGTGAAACTAAATAATTGAAATTGTTAAAATAGACAAATCTGACAGGGTATTCCACTTTGAAATTACAACTTTAATGAAACCTATTCCATTTTGAAATTCCAACCCTATTGGAATTTTTTTATGTACAAATATAATATAGTCAAATATAATTAACCTTGATGGAAACCTTTATGTATCAATATAATATAGTTAAATTTCAAAAATTACCTTTATGTATCAATATAATATAGTTAAATTTCAGAGATTATTTCATTTTGAAATTCCAAGACGAGTGGCATGGTTGACAAATATATGCAGTACTACATGCACAGAACATTCAATCATACTCGGCTTTGCAACTGTGGCATATAGACTCAGTTTTGCATCATGGATAGTAGGCACAGTATGTGATAGGTTTATTTTCTGTTTTTGAACGTGTGAAGGTACGGATCCTGATTAACAAAGGTATTGTTTAAATGTTTTTATTTTTTATTTTTTTGGTTTGAATTTGGTTATGTAAATTTAGATAAAATAGTTATTTTTTTGTTATTTAAATTGCATTTTTGAATGTAGAAATGAATTCATTTTACTGGAAAATTGTTAGGGTACTCTGATTATACAAATTTAGTCACTCAAATCTGCAAATCTAACGATTCCTCAAAATTTTGGATAAAATCAAACAGAAAAAATAACCTAAAAAGCCAGAAGGTAGAAAGTTTAGACTATGCTATTACTAGGTCAAACTCCAAGGATCTTGATTTCTAGGTCTCAGAAAATCTTGATTTCTAGATCTAATTAACAATAACTCAAACCGGCTCCTTAAGACATGTCGAGAGTCCTTACCGGATGAACGATACCCCATCCACGGAAATTATTATTCGTTTAATTTTACCCTAAATCCGGCCCTAAGTTGTTAGAGCTGCATATTTCACTGGTTAAGTGAATATTACGATTCTCAGATTTGACTTAACTAGTTAAGTGAGTATTAGGTTTGCAGATTTGACTAGTTAAGTGAGTATTAGGTCTGCAGATTTGATTAGTTAAGTAAGTATAATTAGAGTGTCCAATTCATTTATGTATTCAGTATTGCAATTTATTTTGTCCAGATTTATATCCGCCAAAAATATCATACAAAAATTCTTAATGATTTACATGTTTTTTCATAAATTAAGATAAAAATAATTTCAAATCACACTTTTACTTTTCTACACCAAAAAGTTTTGGTCTAACTACAATCATAGTCTAACAAATAGTATCAGAGCTATTGGTTTCTAGTTTGAAACTTACTTAGCAGGTGCCAATGCCTCTTATTAATTTTACAACATAAGTTAACCCCCTTTGAATGGATCCTAACTCTCACTAGTGAAATTTCCATTTTGATGTTTATCATAATTCCTCTTAATTAAGGTCATAGTTTCTCAATACATCAATGATTTTGAGGGTTTTTCAATCAATCCAAAACCTTAAAAATCCCTAAAACATTAGGATAAATCTATTTTTTCTTATTTTATTCAATTTTGATGAAAATGATTTTTTTTTTTTTTATAATCGTATAAAACAAGTTTACACCATTAGTATAGTCTAACATTTTTTTAAAAATAAAAATATAACTATAATAAGGAAATACTATTAAACCATTTTTATTTTATTTTATACAATTTTAATGAAATTTTTTTTTTAATATTTTTTTACAATAGTTATACAACATTTACACTATTAATATAGTTATCATAACATTTTTCAAAAAATATAACTAGCACAGCCTCGAGTAACTCGAGGCTGGAAAACGCCCAAAGGTATTTACTGTTAGAAAATTCCTCATTCAGTAAAAATCTTCAATTTAATTATAAAAAAAACCTAATTGATACCTGATATTTACAAGAAGCAACAACCAGTGATTAATTAGTGTATTTAAAGTGAAACGCGCAGAGAGTGGCCGCCATCCTCCATTCGGGCTGCCATCATTGATACAGTAGCCGCCATCCGGCACTGAAACGCGCACTTGAACTGATATTTACAAGAAGCAATAACCACTGATTAATTAGTGTATTTAAAATGAAACTCACGGACAGTGGTCGCCATCTTCCATTCGGCCTGTATGCATTCATATAAAATGAAACGCTCGGACAGTGGATAGTCGGAAAATGAAACCAAAAGCCAGAAAATCAAACGCACAGACAGTTAATAAAAATCAGAAAATGAAATTCGTGGTGGTAATTCTAAAGGTTAATCATTTAAACGTGGCTATCATATAGTGCTACAGTAATTTTTTAATATGATTAGGTAAATGTTAAAAAGTAAACAGGTTAACGGATGCATCCAAAAATACAAGGAAGTTATGAAGAGTAAATCATAGTCATTGATTTGGGAGGACGACTAAGAATATGCCAGCATCTTCAATTGTTAGCCATTAGATTAGAATTTTAGATTAAAAGGTGATTAATTGTGCCCATTACCAATAGGTATACGCCTTTCGACGTAACTAGGAGCATAGCCGCTAACTCGCTGCCGGTGAACGATGACGCCTCACATATCTCACATATATCCAGATACTTCTCCACATAGTCTCCACATAGTGGTTGGTATGGGAGTGATAAAGCTTCGCAGCCCCAAGGGACACAGGTTTCGAACTCATGACCTCTCCCCAAACTGGAAGAGTGTGCGCATGTCTTAACCAATTGTGCTATCCCGTGAAACCTTAATTAATTAAACACTTTCTTGTTAAATGGGAAGTACAACGTTTTGATATTTCTAGCTTTTCTAGCTTTCCCTTTGTTAAAGTCGAGAGTATAACGTGTTGACATAAAATTGCAATGAAAGAAAAACAAATTTGTAATTATAATAAAAATATCAAAATTGAGTGAGAGCCGTGTACCTATGAAAGACCCCTGAAGCCACTCGCACTAAGGGACGACTATGTTTGTGGGGTTGTCGGTAAAGTCGTGGACAAATATTCTTAGTCTTGTACTTTTAAAAAACTTGCCAAGTTGGCAACGAATTTTACAAGAGGTCAACGTTTTGGGCAAACCAATCAAAACTTTACATAACTTTTTAGGTTTCTTTTTGAGTGTAAACTCCATTTATTATTTATTATTAAGGATTAAAAATCATTTATTATTTATTATTAAGAATTAAAAATCATTTATCATTAAAAAAAGAGTTGAAAATTTACTATGAAAAAAAAAACCATTTTCTAAAATTTATAGAATTTGAAGAAGAAAAACCAAATATTATGTAATAAATAATAAATTATTAAAACTGATAAAGGACGAATTTATAGACTTTGAAGAAAAAAATCAACAATTATGTAATAAGTAATAAATTAATAAAATATAATAAGTAATAAAATAATAAAATAAAAATATAGATAAATTATGACTTTTATATACACAATTAAAATAAAATATTTTTTTAAAAGATAAATATCAAATTTAATTAAAATTAATAATATTAAATAAATAAATATCATAAATTAAATTAAATACAAAAGATATAAGAGTAGACAACAAAATAAAACAATAACGTAATAAAGTAATAAATGTGAGACAAACTCCAAATTAATTAATAATAATATGATGAATTAAAGTGAAGGATTAAATGATAAAGAATGGATAAAAGTATCCATATAAAAGAAATATTATATATTTAATAAAAGATAATGGTTAAATCTTAGAGTCAATATAATTTATTTTTTTATATATTTAATAACATATAATAGTTAAAGGAGGATAAATCTTAGAACCAAGATAACATAAGATGTCATAAAATTAATGATGATGGAATTAAGAGAGATAAGAAGTGAGGTTAAAAATTATTAATAAAGTTGGTGGATTAGAGGCTTCGGAATTGGTTTAATTTATAGTCATCTTTTTAATTAAAATGTTGGGGTGTTTATCCATTTTGAGGGTTTATGAGATAATGTGACAAGAGTAATGAGGGATAGAAGTTAAGATTTTGGTTTGGTTAAAACAAACTAAGTGCTTAGTGCTATGAGAGTGTTTAGGAATTGATTGTGAAAGGTGTCAGAAAAATGTATTGGTGATGTGTTCGTTAAGACGAGTTTGAATTGACCAACCAACTTCACTAATATATGATTTGTCACAAGAGCAACTAATTTGATAGACACCTTGACAGAGTCATAAGAAAACTTGTCTTTAATTGTTATGAATAATTATTTAATAGTTGCATGAGGGTTAAAGAGTGTTTTCCTAATAATTATTTAATAATTGCATGAGGGTTACAAGTATTTTACTTTTAGTTAGGATTTTGGATAATTGTTCACTTATGCAATGAAGGTAAGGGAAATAAACTTGAGGGTTAAAAGTGTTTTACTTTTAGTTAGGATTTTGGATAATTGTTCACTTATGCAGTGAAGGTAAAGGAAATAAATTTGGCCTCATTCTTTATTTAGGCATTGGGAGTCAAAGATTCAAATAATTTTAAAAATTAAAGTTCTGAAGATGATAGATTTATGGGTAAGGTGGTGTTGGGAGTGGAAATGAGCATAGAAGTATCCATAACTATAAGCCTTCTTTCAAAAAAAAACTTTATGAGAGAGTAAACCATTGAATTGATTTTTAAGAAGAATGTCTAAAAAAAATAAAAGATTTGTCTGATTCAATTTCCACCGTAAATTGAATGTGAAAGGATAAGTTATTAAAATTGTTATGAAAAGAGTTAAGGAAATAATAGATATGTTTTCAAATAACAAAAAATTATGATCTACAAATAGAATTCTATATTTAAACTTAAAATTCTAAAAGTTTAATATAAAAACATTTTATTTTTAATTAATAATAAAAATGATTAACAAATAATTTATATTAATTTGTTAAACTTTTAGAGAACTTATGATTATGATCTAAGTGGCCATTTACTTTTTTCAATTGGCTCAAAACAATTTTCTGGCAATTTTGGTAATTTACTATTTTTAGTAGTTTTTAATTTCAGGGGCCATTTTGAGGGCCTAAATGAAGGTTTTTTTGGGATCGATCTTCTCAATGATAGTCTAAGGCTTTGATTGAGCCCCCCTAAATGAATCTCCTCGACGATACCCCCCTAAATGAATCTCCTCGAATACATTTTGAGAGAGCTATCGTGCTCCCCAAACGGAGATCGTATGCCAAAGTTACGCCCCCGGGAAGTTGATACACCAAACTACCCAAAACCGGGTCCACAAAATTGTTGGTTTTTTGAATTTTATTTATGATAAAAAAGGACTTTGGAGCAAGTAGCGGACACATTTCTTCTTAGAGATAAGCTGCCACCATTCTAGCTACGCTTTCACTCTGTATTCTCATTAATAGAAAATTGGTATTATTGTATCTCTGTTTTGATTCCATTTTCACATCCAAATGGTACTACCTAATAAATAGTTATTTTATAATTACCTAACTTGGTAATATTTTAACTAGAATTTCAATTGTTTTACTCTTAATTTTTGTAAAATTAGTTTTTCCTACATTCTCTCACATAGTCATTTGAATATGGTTGTAGTTTTTGGTCTTGGTGAGGAGTGGATAGAGTCGAGGTGGTCTCACATTTCCTCCTCCATGATGGAGTGATATATATTAATTAGACGTGCAAGTGAGGAAATAATCATCAACATAAATATAATATATAAATAATATATTTATAATATACTGTATAAATATATAAATAACCAATAGTTGATAATTAATAATTAATTAATTAATGAAAAGACAATAATGGAAAAAACAGGTCCATTAATGAAAGGGAACTCTTCCCAAGTATATATATCGAGGCCCTCAATTGTAATATATCATCTCATATAGTATTTACTTACAACAACCTCTCATTAAGAGGTTTTGTTGAGATTTTCAGTGTCTGATTATTGTATGATAACAATAGCATTTAAATCACAAGACAATAATTATTAGATCTAAAAATTAGAAAATTCAACAGCTTTGTAGGAATCTTCATATATTCGCATATAACATCATTGTTGATGATATTGATGGTTGTTTTACTTTTACAAATACAACACTTTTGTAGACTTCTTTTTAGTCAAATGTATGATTATATTGTTAATCAAATCTTGTTGCTTTATATGACTCTTGATATATTTGTGTACCTCTCATCAAGAGGTTTTGTTGAGATTTCCAGTGTCTGATTATTGTATGATAACAATAGCATTTAAATCACAAGACAATAATTATTAGATCTAAAAATCAGAAAATTCAACAGATTTGTAGGAATCTTCATATATTTGCATATAACATCATTGTTGATGATATTGATGGTTGTTTTACTTTTACAAATACAACACTTTTGTAGACTTCTTTTTAGTCAAATGTATGATTATATTGTTAATCAAATCTTGTTGCTTTATACGACTCTTGATATATTTGTGTATAACATCATTGTTGATGATATTGACGGTTTTTTCTGTGGTCTTTTTCAAGTGAATTCATTCATTCTTATTCTCTATAGATTATTGTAAAAGAACAATATCTATTTGGTATAAGTTAAGTGGTACAATCATGTCCCTTACCACATGTGTGTTTGATAGCACATGAGAAATGTCATGTAACATACTAGCAAATTGCATCTATGCATTTTGAACACTAGATTCTTCAAAATAAAATTAAGCCTTCAGTTTCATGACCTTGAACTTATTCCAAGTTAGCACACCATCTAGGATTGGTGCATATTGTTCTTCCTACATAGCTTTTTGCATCAACTAAAATTTTCTTTGATGAATTTCAACCATTTTCTTATCATCAACTAAAATTTCCTTTTATTAAGTTGTTTTACTTTTGCAAAGACACACTTTCCACTTATGTATTCAATTAACTAGGGTGTTTTTCCAACTACATAGATAGTTGAATCAAGTACACCACTCTTTTCTTGTCCTACATCTCTCCTATACTTTTAAATTACTTCACTGCTCCTCTAAGGAAATTATTTATCCCTACTAGTACCAATTTCTTTATGGAATTAACTGATTGGATTCCATAATGGAAATAGACATAATTGGCTCTATCTATTGTATACTTCTTTCCTTTGAGATGTCTCTTGTGTATCATTTTAAATTTTTAGCAATGTGTCTAAATGGGTCTGCATTGGTTTCCAACTAATGATTTAGGGATTTGGTTACCTTTCCAAAAGTTACTTTTGGGATCTTAGATGGTCTCATATGTGCTAATTTATCTTTCCTTTGTAGTTTATTACTCTTCTTGTCCTCTACCTCCACATGAGTTTCAACCCTTCTGAAAAATATTTTCTACTTAAATGAGTTGATGACAAAGTCTCCATGATATCCCTTGATTCCTAAAATAATATCTCAGCACACGGAGGGGATCATGTATTGATTTGAAATAGATATGAACACAAAGAAATGGTTGTAAGACTAAGTATCTAAGGAAATTAGACCATTAAGGAAGGTTAGTAATTATGTAAAAGACAATGTAAAGTAAAGTGGAATAAGAAAAAGCAGAAGAAAACAAGAATCAAATAAAAAATAAAATGGAAATAGAAGAGAAAATACCAAGGAATGGGAAATGAAAGGTTAGTCATGTTAGACTTCCCATTACCCCATATCTCCATATTTATTCCTGTGCTTTCACTCTTAAAGAGTCTTTTTTGTCCAGGAGGATAGAATGCAAAGGAGGAGCTATGTGAATTGTTGAATGTCCATAGAGTCATGAGTTGCATTATCCAAAATTTTGTCGAAATAAGAGCATTGATCAACCATTGAATGTTAGTTATCCCATTATGGTTTCTAGGGTAAATATCAACTTTGTGAATTCCAAGCATCATGCAGAGCTTGATAAATCTAGCTTCAAATAAAAGTTTGGTGAATATATCAACAACCTGATCATTTTTTCTGCAATATTCAAGAGAGACAATGTTCTCATGAACCAAATGTCTTAAATAATGAGCATGGATATCAACATGCTTCATCTTACTATGGGAAAAATCAACATGTATGGCACTTTGATTATCATAGTATATTGTAGTTGAGGTTTGAACAGGAAAGCGAAGTTCTCCCAAAAGTTGGAAAATCTAGACTGCTTCAGTACTTGCTTGAACAACGCCACGATATTCTTCTTCTGTATTCAACAAATATACTACCTTCTGTTTCTTGCATGACCAAATCAATGATCCAGTGATCAAACAAAACACATAGCTAGAAGTGGAATTCCTATCATCAATTTTGCCAGATCAGTTAGAGTCAGTGAAATCGACCAACAAATCTAAACTTTGACAATATTTGATACCAAAATGAGTGGTACCTTTGAGATAGCGGAAAATTCGTTTGACTTCTTTCTAGTGGCTTTCTTTAGGGTCCTGCATAAACTAAGAAACCACACTAACAAAAAAGGGAATGTCAGTTCAACTATAAGTAAGATAAATAATATTATCGACCAATTAACGATAAAGTGAAGCATTGACTATGGGTGTTTGGTGGGTTTTGGTGGGATTTAATCAAGATTTAAAAGGAGTAGCACAAGGCTTACAATCGTCCATATTAAAATGTGTCAAAATATCCATCACATATTTAGAATTAGAAATGGAAATTCCATAGCATAGTGGTAATACTTGAAGACCCAAAAAATAATGTGGAGTACCAAGATCTATCATGTAAAAGGAATCAACAAATTATTTCTTCAATCTAAGGATGAGATCAATATTATTGCCAGTAATGAGTAGGTCATCTACATATACAACAACAATCAAAGTGTCTCCGTTGGTATGGAGTACATACAAGCTGTAATAAGATTCACACGTTTAAAACAAAGTCAAAGAAATAAATTTTTGATATTATCATACCAAACTCGGGGAGCCTGCTTCAAACCATAAAGCGACTTCTTGAGTAAAAAAAACAAATTAGAATCTGTCACAAAATCAAGTGGTTGTTCCATGAAAATTTATTCAAATATGTCTCCATGAACAAAGGTGCTCTTCAAATACATTTGAAGGATTTTCCATCCAAAATGAGAAACAAGGGAAATAATTAGTAGAACAGAGTTCATATTTGCAATAGGGGAAAAAGTGTCAGTGTAGTCGATGCCTTCTTGTTGAGAAAATCCCTTTGCAACTAGGCATGATTTAGGTCACTCAGTACCACATTTAGAGGTAAATTTTGTCCTGTAGACCCATTAACACTTCACAATGTTCTTTCCTTTTGGTCGGAGAACAAGTCCCAAGTGTGATTCTTCGACAAAAAAACATTTTTTATCTGCATGGCCTGCTCCCATTTAGGTCATCCTTCAGCATCTGAGTAGGCACCAAGATCATAAGTTTCAAGTACACGAGTCATAAAGGAAATGATAACATGTTTCCTTTGACTTTGAGTTTGTCGTCTGGAGGAAACATCTCCAACATCAACTCTAGCAGCTTCAATTGTCTTGGCAACCCATCTGGGTAGATAAGAAATAGGTGAACTACAATTTACTGCAGTAGGCCAATCATAATTCAGAGGGTCTTTAGTTGGTGGACCAATCGAAATAGAGGATGATGGACTAGTCGACGCTGAGGTTGATGGTCAAGTAGAAATAGGGAGAAGGTTCGATGGTATAGTCAAAGGACTAAAATATAGAACAAGAGATATGGTGTTAGAGACAACATCAAAGGGATCATTTTGCAACAATTCAAAGGAGGCATTCAATAACTTAATGTTGTTACTATATTTAGAAACTTAGGAGTTAGTTAAGATCTACTTGGTCTAATGTGTCGTTAGGTAAACATGTGTTTCTTAGTATGTTTCTTTAGTATGCATTAGTATGCATTTGTAGTTAGGAAATCTGACGGTCACAATATGTTCCCGACATAGAGTGATCTGAAAGTTCATATTCTCCTTGATCTTAACGACCATTGATACATGTCTTACCACCCGAGGGTCATTTTCTAATGATCGATTGTGAGAAACTCTCTTGTAAAATATCTTTGTAATCTTTTTATTTTTCATTAATAAACTGCTCCAAGTGGTCGCATTGGTTGGGGTTGTGGATGTTTCCCTATAGGGGTTTTACCACATCAAAACATGAGTGTGTTGATCTTTAATATGGCTGTGTGAGTGGTTACTGAAGGTGTTCGTCCTCTGTTGCAATATATTTATTTTCGAACATGGTATCAGAGCCTATTTGAAGACCTTCTCCTATTGTAGATCGAGATCATGAAGCCAAGTTTTCTCATCTTTGTTTTCTTCCATTTCCGTACATTTCTGGGCTGAGAGGATTATTACATTCTGTCCAGATCATTCATTTCAGTTAGCAACAATTGTTTGTTTCACTCTAAAAGGTTTCTATTTTCCCAAGATACGAGGATTTCAATCATATCCAGAGGTATAAATCTTGAATACACCCTTTTTTATTTTTTGTAGAGTATTATTTTGGTTTTATATTGTTTTTTTCTGGGTTGTTACTCTATTAGATATGCATATGCTATTTTCCCTGCTCCTTGTGTGATCTCGACAAATCATAAATAGGTAGGAAAAGGTGCATTTTCTAGGTAAGCTAACTAAGATCTAACCCTTGTTGTCATCGAGAAGCAAAATTTTTTTCTTCTGTAATTTTTTTCTTATGAGCACACTCTTCAAGGCCGTCAACAAAAACAACACAATATGTTTTTCTAGCCCACTTGGTTAAAATTTTCCTTATTAAGTAAGAGGTCTTGAGTTCAAGTCTCTCTTTTTTTTACTTTTTTTTTAAAAAGTTCATGCTCCATTGTAAAGTGTATTTCACTGTAAAAGTAATTTCATTGTAAAAGTGATCTCCACTTCTTTTTATAAAAGTGGGTCACTTCATAAAGAAACTTATTTGTAAAAGTGAGGTTATTTGGAGGGGTATCAACACCATGTGGTTCTTTGGTTATTGTTTATGTATTTTTTTAAAAGGGCGTAACTTTCACTTCCAAAGTCCGTTTTCAGTGTTGTTTTTTTAAAACCGCCTAATTTTTCGAGATATTTCCATCCAGATCATTAATTTCAATTTTTAAATCCATATTATATGCATATTTAATATGGCTTCTTCCAGTAATATTTTTCTTACGAGTACCAACTACTTCCAATGGAAATTCCATATGGAGGATTTATTAAGAAACAAAGACTTGTACCAGATTAACTTGGGAAAGGAAAAAGAAACCATTGATGCTGATAAGAAAGTCAAATGGGATAATATGAGTGACGAATCACGTGGATTGATTAGAATGTCCATCCCTCATGATTTAAGATTCCACCTTCAAGAAATTGATCACCCCAATGAAGCTTGGGAAAATCTTGAATCTGTGTTTGGTAAACACAATATTATTCGAGCACATCAGTTAGAAAATCAAATACCAACTTTAATTCAAAATGATTTTTATTGCATTGAAGACTATCTATCTAAGTTTAAAAAACTCAAAATTTTGTGTGAATAATGTGAGATAAAGCTGGAGGAAGAGCATTGCATCTATATTATTCTTTCTAAGCTAGGTAGTGCATATTCTATGTTTGTATCTAACTTTTATGCCATGATAGAGGCTCTAGGAAAATCTGATCAAAAAGCCACTCTTGATTCCTTTTGTGATTCTTTGATTTGAGAGAAAGATAAGCTTGTACAATTTGGAGTGATCAACACTGCAGGTACCTCCAACAAATCCTTAGTAGTTCAAAAAAAAGATAATCCAAATAATCCCAAGAAGCAACATCCTCATCACAACAACAAGAAAAACAAGGGTCCTAAACCCACTCAACCAACTTCATCTCCTAATGGTGACAAAGGAGAAAAATATAAAAATAAGAATACTGAAAGACATTGCAACTTTTGTGATTGATATGGTCATTATGAGTCCAAATGTTTCAAGAAGATCACAGCTTTAGAAGCAACATTGAAGAAACACAACATCAGTATTGATTCTACTTCTTCTTCTTCTCATGGACACACACTTTCTACTTATGGTTTCTCCTTCAATGCAATGTTTACTTCTTATTATGATGAGTGTATTATTGATTATGGAGAATCTTATCATATGGATAAGGATGAATCCATATTTTATTCTCTAAATGCATGTAACATCAAGAAAATATTTGTTGGTGATGATAGATCTCTTAGTGTTGTAGGACCTGGAATAGTTCAAGTAGATAATGGTTATTTCAATTATGTATTATGTGTTTCAATTCTTTCTTGTAATATTATATCAATATATCAAATCACTCATTCGGGTGAAGGTAAAACCGTACAATTTTCACCTCACCAAGTTGTAATCAAGGATCTAAAATATCCTAAGCATGTTATTACAACTGGAATTGCTCATGATATTACTAGGTTGTAGAAGTTTGAAAATTTTGGGTCATCATATTTTCCCTCAGCTTTGTTTCTCATAGTGATGACTTGAGCGAACTTTGGCATGAGCGGTTTGGTCATCTAAACTATCGCTCATTGCAACAACTATGCAATCAATAAATTGTGACTGGTCTTCCTCTTGTTTCATGTAGAGATGGTGTTTGTGCTAGTTGTGTTGTCAGAAAACATCATTAGGACAGTTTTAACAAACGTGCCTCTTAGCACACCTTGGGCCCTTTGCAACTTGTTTATAGTGACTTGTGTGGTCCACTTTCTTCTCCTTCTTTTTCTGGGTGCAAGCATTTCTTAACTTTCATCGATGAATTTTCCAGACGTACTTTGGTTTACTTCTTAAAACTTAAGAGAGAGGTTTTTGACAAGTTTTTGGCATACAAGGCCCTTGTAGAAAATCAATTTGGACATTAAATTCAAAGGTTAAGATCAAATAATGGAGGCAAATATTTGAACAATAATTTTACAAGTTACTACACTACACAAGGCATCCAAATCAAACATTGTTTCATATACACAACAACAAAATGGTGTTGCTGAGAGAAACAACTGCACATTAAAATAAATGGCTAATTGTATGATCCTGTTGGGCCCTTTGTTTTTGAGAAGGAATTGTGCATGTTTTGACTAAGAACAAGTTGCGCAAACTCCATCAGAGGCCAAGAGAAAGAGCAACAGAAAGCAGTTGTGGAAGTCAGTGCAACGCCGACTTAGCAACAAATGGTTGCAACAGAACAAGATTGCATGCAAGTCGAGAAGGAAGACACAATCCAGCTATATATAGGGCTGAACATAATTGTGAAAGGGTTGGTTCGTTGGTTCGTCTGTTCGTTCGATAGTTCATAAGTTGGTTGGCTGGGTTTAGTCGATTCAGGTTGGTCAGAGTCGTCAGGTTTTGGGATTAGTTGTTGATAATTGTTGTAAGTCGAAGGAAGACAATTCTGAGTCTAATGAATTGGACCTATCAATTGGAGAATTAGAGCTCTATGGCATGAGTCCAGAGCCAATAATCTGTACTGAGCCTTGCTATGTAATTCTGAGTCTGTGATCAGAGAAAGATCCTAAAGATAATAGGAAGCAGGACCAAATTTCAAAATATGTTGCGTCTTTGTATGTTTACTTATGCATTACAGTATTTACTTATAGCTTATGAGTTCTATTCGATGGTTCAATGTTTAAATTCTTTCTCGCAACATAAGTAGGTTCGATTCATGCATCTATATGTTTAAGATCTGTTAATGTCTCTTGTGCAAGAACAAGAATGAGTTCTGACTGCTCTATGGATCCTCTTTAGTCTTTTCCCTACCCTTCCCTATCTATCTGTCTCAGCAGCGCTTCGGGTGAGATTTATTCTCTTTGAAGGAGATGAAAATGCCAGTTCTCTTGAATACACGGTGCCTTTTGTTGGTAAACTGAGAAGGACCCTGGTCTGATCAAATCCGCACCAACAAAATGGTTTTGTTGCAGGGACCTATGTTAAAAGGGAACTTGTGGGGAGAATGTTGTCACTGATCCATAGATCTGGCATTGATCAATGGTGGGAATGGAACTGTGACACCTTCATATGGAAAGAAGAAGAACTAAGGAGAGAATCAATGGAAAACAATCACGAATAAATCTTTTACTCAAAAAGATCAAGCGACCAGTATGATATTTTCTGGGTTAAATTCCCGAAATAATTTTTTCACTGGATAAAGAAGCTCCAAGAAGCTACAGAGTTATAGGGAAGGGCCAAGAATATCTGTGCGTGGGATACCAAAAAGTTAGCAACACTCCAGAGGCTGGATTTCCCAGTTACCCGAGTTGTGGATTTCTGGGTTAGCACCACACTAAAGGGATACATAATCGAATTTGCAACTGAGAACCACCAGTCTTTTTCGCGGGTAGAGGAAATTATCAAGAAAGGAGAAAGAGGAAGACAATCGAGAGAAATCCCCCTTGTGGATTAAGGTTTTATTGATGGAGGAAGGGATGTTGATTATGTCCCCGACCAAGATGGCATCTTAAACACCCTCGATTGGGGTAGGGCGAGATGAGGTGAGAGTCATGGAATGAGAGAGGGGAAGGGTTCTTTGAAAAATGGGGGGGAAACAACAAGAAATGGACTCAAGGGATGAGCAATATTTGAAGAGATCCACCATTGTTGAAAAGTGGTGGCGTGGAAATATCAAGAAATCCGTAAGAATGTCTGAAAAGTTGAGGAAAGAAGGCAGATCAGGAGAAGTAGAGGAAAGACAGCTGGAAGAAGTGAAGAAGATGAGAAGACAAGAATGACTGGCCAGTCAAATATTAAACGAGAGAGAAGCGAGGAGAGAAAGAAGTCCCCAGGAAGTGAGATGAGAAGGAGAAAGTACAAATGTAAGGGAGGAGGAAGCCAACATGAATCTTGGAGGAGAAAGAGAAGATTCAGCCCCGATAACAGGAGAGATTGGGAATCTGGTCAAAGAGATCGTCCCAGTGGAAGCTAACAAGACCACCCAGATTAAATAAAACTTCCTCGAAGCCAGTGGTGCCAACCCCGAATCACCCATACCCCAAGTGCCTTCTATACAAGCAGTAAGTTTGATACTACCTTCTCATGGTAGTTTTGTTCCAATACAATTAGTTAGTTAGTCACAACCAGGAAGTACGGGTACAGGGAGGATATTGGGATCGCCCGATAGATCACAAACAAGACCGTTAGGGTTCACATTGATATGAACAACAGGATCAACAATGGCCAACCATGCGGGAGGTTCGATTGCCCGATACCCATAATTTTGGGGTAAGGGAGATGAAGACGTTGAGAAACATTGGTTCCTATGCGAAGAAATATGGAGATCCAGAGGGAATTTAGATGCGAATAAGTTGGTCGAGTTCCAGACTTCCTTGAGAGGTCGCACTCTCAAGTGGTACATGAATATCATTGAACAAGGAGTGCCGGGGATGCAAGGTTAAGCGTTCACACTTGGCCAGGTATGGATGAGGTTTATAACATAATTCAAACTACCTCAGTCAGAACAATAGGCTCTATCTAAGTTGCACGAGATCCAACAGAGGGAAGGTGAATCATCCTGGGAGTACAACCAGAAGTTTAAATATGCCATAGGTGTTGGTTGTGGAGCCTGATTATCTTCCAAATTCAGAGGTCTTTGTTTCCAGCCGTGTTTATACCTGATGACGTATTTACACCCCAGAATTATGTACACTCTTCCACAAGGGGAAGTGCAGAGGGGGGTTACCCCCTCTACGGGGTCCAGGGGCAAGTGGCCCCCTTGCGGGGGTTCGGGGGAGAAGCCCCCGAAGGAAAAATTGCCTTGTAAATGTATATTGTAATTTCATTGTGAATCTGGACCACTCATTATAAGGTCGCATATATAATGGTAGAAATTATGTTAGGGTTTTTTTCCCTAGAAGGAAACCCTCTGTTATGAAGGAAATGTATTATGGCTATGCATTAGGGCGAATATTGTATTATGAGATAGGAGACTATGAGAGAAATAAGAGGAAGTTACAATGGGTTTGTTGTAGGGTGTATCCCTTCATTTGCTAGATAATAATAAAGGAAGGATCTGACAATTTCTCTGGTGGATGTAGCCCACACTGGGTGAACCACGTAAATCTGCATCTCTATTGTATTGTGTATCTTCTGTGTTTTGTTTCTGCATTTGTTTTATTTTATTGCTCCATGGTCCTGTTTTTCTAACAACTAGCATCAGAGTGAAAGGTAACTCGCAGGAAAGGAGGGTTCCTGGTTCGAGTGGGAGCAATGTCGGAAGATGGAAAGTTTAGGGTCAAAAAATTTAACGGCCAAAACTACCAGTTATGGAAGATGCATATGGAATATTATTTATATAAGAAGGATCTATTCCTACCATTGGGTGGAGTAGCAAAGAAGTCGATGGCCATGAAGGAAGAAGAATGGGAGATTCTTGACAAAAAGGCTCTAGGAATGATACGACTGAGCCTGGTAGCGTCGGTGGATTTCACTATTTCGAAAGAAAAGACAAGAAAGGGTTTTATGGACGCATTGGCTAAATTGTATGAAAAACCCTTGGTGTCCGATAAGGTATTTCTAATGAAGAGATTATTTAATATGAATATGCCAGAAGGTGGGTCTGTTGCATATCATTTAAATGATTTTAATACGGTTACTAATCAACTAAGTTCTGTAAAAGTGGACTTTGATGTTGAGGTCAGGGCTCTTATAATCTTGTGCTCATTGCCAGAAAGATGGAATGGCTTGGTCATGGCTGTAATTAATTCTGTCTTTGGTTCAAATACTTTAAAATTTGATGACGTTGTTGGTGTTATCCTTAGTGAGGAAATGTGATGGAAAATCACAGGTGAGACATCAGGTAATGCGTTGAACATGGAGAACAGGGGAAGACAAAAGGATAGAGGAAAGGGACCAAGGAACCGCGAGAATTCTAGGAAGGGTAGATCCAAATCCAGACTTGGAAAGATAGAGTGTTGGAATTGTGGGAAGAAAGGACATCTGAAGAAAGACTGGAGAGCTTCAAAGAAACAAATAGATGGACAACATGAGAGAAATCAGGAAGCAAATGTAACATGTGGTGTGTTACAAGATGATTTGATTCTTTCTGTAGATAATATTTCTGAGTCTTGGGTAGTCGACTCAGGGGCTTCATTTCATGCCACACCCCATAGGAAACATTTTCTAGATTATGTTCAAGGTGATTTTGGACAGGTTCATTTGGGTGATGATGCACCATGCAAATTTTTTGGAATGGGAAAGGTAAAAATAAAGCAACGCAATGGAAACCAACGGTTGTTGAAGGAGGTAAGACATGTTCCAGATTTAAGGAAAAATCTAATTTCAATAGGGAAGTTGGCAAGTGAAGGTTGTATATCCATATTTACAGATAAAACGTGGAAGGTCATCAAAGGATCATTGGTGATAGCAAAAGGAGATAAGGTAGGTACATTGTATTTATGTACTGGTAATACTGACTCTTCTATCTCTTTAGCTTCTACAAGAGTGGATACAACACTGTGGCATCATAGTCTTGGAAACGTGAGTGAGAAGGGAATGCAAATACTTCACAAAATAAATTTGTTGCCAGATCTTAAACAAATTGATTTGGAATTCTGTGAGCATTGTGTTTATGGAAAACAAAAGAGAGTCAAATTTCTCAGAGTCGGAAAAGAAAAGAAGAATGAAAGGTTAAAGCTTGTGCATACAGATGTATGGGGACCAAGTCAGGTATCATCTCTTGGTGGATCTCATTATTATGTTACTTTTATTGATGATGCAACTAGAAAAACTTGGGTTTATTGCATTCGAAAAAACTATGATGTTTTTGATACTTTTAAGAAATGGAAATATTTGGTTGAGAATGAGACAGGAAAAAGTTTGAAGTGTCTCAGATCATATAATGGAGTTGAATATTACAGCAAGGAGTTTGATGATTACTATTCATACCATGGGATTCGTAGAGAGAATATAGTTCCAAGAACACCGCAAGAAAATGGTGTGTCAGAAAGGATGAACAAGACAATCATGGAGCATGCAAGGAGTATGAGATTGCATGCTAGTTTTCCCTTACAGTTCTGGGTAGATGCTATAGATACTGTTGTTTACTTAATAAACAGAGGACCTTCAAGCTCTTTGGATGGTAGAATTCCATAGGAGTAATGGACAGGAAAAAAGGTAAACTATTCTTTTTTGAAAACTTTTGGTTGTGAAGCATTTGTCCATATTGATAGAGAAAATAGAACAAAGCTTGAGGAAAAATCCAAGAAGTGTACCTTTATTGGATACGGTGTTAATGATTTTGGTTATCGCTTATGGTATTATGAAAATAACAAAATCATTAGGAGTAGAGATGTCATATTCAATGAGAAGGTCATGTACAAAGATCAGTTGCAGGGAAAGAAACGAGAAAAACAAAAACAAGAATACACAGTGCTTGATGAGATCACTGAAAAATAAATTCCAAAGGAACCAGAAAATAAAAATGTACAACAACAGGAGAAGCAGGTACCTCAAACACCTGCAAGTGTTGTTAGAAAATATACCAGGTTAAGTATACCCCCTGAACGATACTCTAATTCATTATATTATTTATTGCTGACTGATTCTGGGGAACCAAAATGTTATGAAGAGGCAATGCAGGTAGACACCAAAAAGAAGTTGGAGAAAGGCATGAAAGAGGAAATGGATTCCTTGGCAAATAACTAGACTTGGGACTTGGTTCATTTGCCTGCAGGAAAAAGACCATTGCAAAATAAATTGGTTTACAAGTTGAAGGAAGAAGATGGAGGAGAAAAGCGGTACAAGGCTAGAGTTGTTGTAAAGGGGTTTGCACAAAAGAAAGGTATAGATTTTGATGAAATATTTTCTTTTATCGTTAAAATGACTTCAATTAGGACTATTTTAAGTCTTGTGGTAGTAGAATATTTGCATCTTCAACAATTAGATGTTAAAACAACTTTTCTCCATGGGGATTTGGAGGAAGAGATTTATATGCAGCAGCCATAGGAGTATGAGGTCAAAGGGAAGGAGAATTTGGTATGCAGGTTGAAGAAGAACTTGTATGGCCTAAAGAAAGCTCCAAGGCAATGGTATTTGAAGTCTGACATGTTTATGACAAAACATGGTTATAGTAGATGTCATTCTGATCACTTTTTTTATTTCAAAAGGCTAGAAAATGGAAGCTATATTATCTTGATATTGTGTGTAGATGACATGCTTGTTGCAGGGTCTAATATGCAGGATATAAATGTGCTCAAGAAGAAATTAGATAATTCATTTGCGATGAAGGATTTGGGTGTTGCAAAGAAAATCCTTGGTATGAGAATAAAAAGAGATAGGAAAAATCGTAAATTGACATTGTCTCTGGGTGAGTACATAGAGAAGGTGCTAGAGTGGTTTAGAATGTAGAATGCAAAACCAATTAGTACACCTTTAGCCATCCATTTCAAATTAACTAAGGAAATGTGTCCCAAGACAAAGGAGGAGATAGAATACATGTCCAGGGTCCCTTATTCATCAACAGTTGGCAGCTTGATGTATGCAATGGTTTGCACAAGACCAGATATTGCACATGCAGTGGGAGTTGTGAGCAGGTATATGAACAATCCAGGTAAATAACATTGGGAGGAAGTAAAGTGGATTCTCAGGTATTTGATAGGTAATGCTAGTCATGCATTATGTTTTGGAGGTTCATACACTTTTCTACAAGGATATGTTGATTTAGATATGGAAGGTGATAAAGACAGCAGGAGGAGCACCATAGGGTATGCTTTTACTATAGGTGGAACAACAACAAGTTGGATTTCGAAACTGCAAAAGGTTGTTGCACTTTCAACAACAAAGGTAGAGTATGTTGTTGCTACAGAGGCTAGTAAAGAGATGATTTGGTTACAGAGGTTTATGGAAGAATTGGGAAAGAAGCAGGAGAATAATAGGTTGTAATGTGATAGTGAGAGTGTCATTCATCTTGGAAAGAACTCAACCTTCCATTCGAAGACTAGGCATATACAGTTGAGGTACCACTTCATACGATATGCCTTGGAAGATGGAAATTTGAAGTTGGAAAAGATACACACTAGCCAGAATCGTGCATATATGTTAAAAAAGGGAGTAACCAGGGAGAAACTGAGTTCCTGCTCAGTTTCAGTTGGTCTTCAAGAATGAATATGAAGATGAGAAATTTTCTAGGTCCAAGAAGGTTCATAGTCCAGTAGATACAACATCGGTGGAGTTGTTGAGATCAGTCTCTAAGTGGGAGATTCTTGGTTGTGGAGCCCGATTATCTTCCAGATTTAGAGGTCTTTGTTTTCAGCCATGTTTATACCCCATGAAGTATTTACACCCCAGAAGTTTGTACACTCTTCCATGCGGGGTAGTGTAGAAGGGGGTCTGTGGGCAAGCAGGCCCTCGGCGGAAAAATTGCCTTGTAAATGTATATTGTAATTTCATCATAAATCTGGACCATTCATTATAAGGTCATAGATCTAACGGTAGAAAGTATGTTAGGGTTTTTTTCCCTAGAGGGAAACCCTCTGTTATGAGGGAAATGTATTGTGGATATGTATTATGGTGAATATTGTATTATGAGATTGGAGACTGTGAGAGAAAGAAGAGGAAGTTACAGTGGGTTTGTTGTAGGTTGTATCCCTTCATTTGCTAGATAATAATAAAGGAAGGACCTGGAAATTTCTCTGGTGGATGTATCCCACACTGGGTGAATCACGTAAATCTGCATCTCTATTGTATTGTGTATCTTCTGTGTTTTGTTTCCTCCTTTGTTTTATTTTATTTCTCCACGGTCCTATTTTTCTAACAATAGGGAGGTTGGCACATCCAATACATGAAGAACATCAAAGGGAGTGGTACATTTAGGGGTTGTTTCCTATGATTCGGGTTCCACTAATGCAACAACGGATAGCCACGTTAACAGACGCATTGGAACAATCTATGAAGATTGAATCCATGGCGGGATACCCCGGGAGCCTGAGAGAAACCCGACCCCTAGTAGATGTGAATCTGGCACAACTACAAGGGCATATATCAGCACCGACAAAAAATATTCAGGAGCTTACGATACCCAAACCAGGATGACCAAAGGTTTGGTGCACTGGATATTATACGGAAGGTCATATAGTGAACAAATGTCCGAGAATGAGGGGACTGTGACCTCCTCCGAATCTGATGGTAACCCCGCTAGGAACCACTAGAGGAGTTGCACAATTGTTGATGAATTCTTCATTCCATCACCCCACCCCATATCACGCTTTCCCAGGAGGCCAAGGAGCACCGACAATAGAATACTGTTAGATCTATTGAATCCATGGCCATGGGCCAAGACAGTGCCCCATCATGCATAAATATTCGATAGTACCAAACACAGTACATTGCGAGTTCTGCTCATCTACCATGCATACTACCAATCATTGTAGAGCATTGGACACACTTACATATAGGTTAGACCGAATAACATTAAGGGTGAATGAAAACCCTTAGGGACCAGGAAGAGGTCGAGGAAGTGGAGTCAGAGGATATTTCATAGGAGGAAGGACCGGGGGAAGAGGACCAAGCATATGTTATAACTACGATGACCAAGGTCACTTGGCCAGAGATTTTCCTCATCCAAGGTGGCCATGGTGCTCTCACTATAGAACCAACGGACATGCAACTAAAGACTGCCCAGAGTTAATTGCAAAGTGGGAAGACAATGTACAACAAAGAGGAACTAACCTTATCATTTCAGAGATCAAGAGGATTTCTAAGGGACAATTTCCCAACCTTAATATCATCACTCGAGGAGGAGCGAAGACAGGGCTGATGATGATACTCTACCTCAGATCTAGAAATCAACACCTAAGGGAGATAAGTATAATCCCCTAAAGAAAAATTTGTTCTTTAAATATGCCATAGAAGTATTCCAGAATATTCCTAGTCATGAAATGAAAGAGAACCCACCCCAGCCGACTGTTTACCCTAAGATGGCACAAGTCCCTGCTTCACCCCCTACACCTAGAAACCTTGTAATCATACCAAGGCATCCTGAGCAACCTCATAACGTGGTTTTGTTTGAAAACACAGGTATTCCAAAAGAGGACGAACACCTTCAGTAACTACTCACATAACCAGATCAAATATCAACACACCGATGTTTTCACGTGGTAAAAATCCTACGGGGAAACATCCACGGGCCCATCCAACACAGCCACTTGGAGCAGTTTATTAATGCAAAAGAAAAAGATTACAGAGATATTTTGCAGTAGATTTTCTCTCAATCGATCGTCGACAAATGTCCCTCCATGCTCTTTAAATAGAGATCATGGACCAATTGGGTGTTAAGCCACAGATCAATGGCTGTTAATATCGAGGAGAGTATAAACTGTCAGATCACTCTATGTCAGGAACATATCGTGATCGTCGGATTTCCTAACTACAAATTCATACTAATTGATACTAAAGAAACACACTTTTACCTAACGACATATTAGACCAAGTAGATCTTAACTAACTCCGAAGTGTCTACATATCCTAACATACCCCCTTAAGAACAACTTGGGATAGGATTGAAGGATTTACAATGTTGACACAATAGGAGAAGGAAGGAGGTATTAAATCCCATTCCCCCTTAATGACAACTTCCTGAACTCCTAACATAGAGAGAATTTTGGAAAACTTCACTTCTGTAAGAGACTTTGTAAAAATGTCTGCAACTTGATCTTCTGTAGGGAAAAAGAGAACTTCAATAACTTGATCATGAATGAGATTTTTGATGAAGTGCATGTGTATCTCGATGTTCTTGTTGCACTGATGTTTAACTGGGTCTTTGGCGATCTTGATGGCACTTTGATTATCGCACCAAAGGTTGGTTGGATGATGCTACTCAAATCCAAACTCTAAAAGGATCTGTCAAAGCCACAAGGCTTCTTGACTTGCATTTACCATTGATCGGTACTCTGCTTCTGCTGAAGAAAGTGCAATATCCCGTTGTTTATTACAGGCCCAAGTGATAGGTCCTGAACCAAGGATGAAAACATAACCTACAGTAGACTTCCAATCATCAGGGTCGCTGACCCAATCTGAATTAGTGAAACCAACCAATAAAGGAGTCCCCCCTGAACTATAATGTATCCCAAACTAAAATGTACCACGGACATAGTGAAGTATCCTTTTAGCTGATTTCCAATGGCTTTCATGGGGTGTTTTCATATACTGGACAACAAGACCAACAACAAAGGAAAGATCAGGGCGAGTATGAGTCAAGTATAAGAGGCTACCAACTAACTGATGGTACAGGGTGGCATCAACTTCAAGAGAAGTACAGGTGGTAGTAAACTTGACTCCAGACTGGAAGGGAGAAGGGGTTGGTTTACAATCATCCATGTGAAAGCGATGAAGAAGGTCACAAGCATACTTATACCGGGAAAGAGAAATTCCTTCATTGGTTTGCAAAACTTGGAGGCTAAGTAAATAGTGCAAAAAACCTAAGTTTGTCATTTCAAATTTCTTCTTAAGACTGGTTTTCACATGGTTTAAGAGTTTTGAGTCACTACCAATAAGGATAAGGTCATCAACATAAAGAAAAAGGATTATGAGATGGCTTCCTACTTTCTTGGTATAAACATTAGGATCATAATGGCATCTAGAGAATCTAGTGTGAACAAGAAAGCTGTCCATTTTGGCATACCAAGATCGGGGAACATGCTTAAGACCATAAAGAGATTTCTTAAGGCAAAAAACAAGGCTAGAGTCATTCTGGACATAGCCATGAGTTTTTTCCATGTAGATTTCTTCTTTAAAATCGCGATGCAATAAAGCGGATTTAATATCCATCTAATGGACCTCCCATTTATGTGAGGCAGCAAGGGCAAGAAAAAGGTGGATGGAATTCATTTTGGCTACAGGGGAAAAGGTTTTATTATATTCAATTCCTTCAACTTGGGAGAATCCTTTGGCAACTAACCGAGCCTTGTGTATTTCAACACTTCCATGTGATGCATACTTAGTTCTATAGACCCATTTACATATGACAAGTTTTCTTTTTTTTGGAAGAGGTAAAATATCCCAAGTATTGTTTGCCATTAAAGAACAATACTCTTCATTCATTGCTGTATCCCAATCTGGATGACCTGAATCTTCTGCAAATGTCTCTGGAGCATGAGTCTCTAAAATGTGAGCCAAAAGAGAAGAGGCTTGCTGGAACTATGAACGTGTTCAATGCTGATATGAAGGATCACTGACAATATCACCAGTTGCTTCTCGTGTTGAATGGACCCATCGAGGAAGTGGTGGAATTGGTGCTTGTTCAGGTTCAAATGACTCATCTGGAGGAAGGTCAGTAGGCAGAAGTGGATTTTCATCCTCACTGTCATCATCTGAAGAAGAAGCCAGAATAGGAACACAAGAAGGAACAAACGTTGAAGATGGCTCGTAGGCCAAAGAAGGCACAACCGCCAAATTAGGCTCGTAGGCCAAGATATTTTCATCAAATTTAATATCTCTTCTAAGAATAATGTCATTACAATGTGGTTGAAGAAGTCTATAACCTTTGACATCTTCAGAATAACCAACAAATATACACTTCTCACTTTTAGGCTGCAATGCTTTCCTTTT
>ML785317.1:139932-222928 GCA_009831015.1 Picea engelmannii | reverse complement strand
GTTGAAGAAGTCTATAACCTTTGACATCTTCAGAATAACCAACAAATATACACTTCTCACTTTTAGGCTGCAATGCTTTCCTTTTCTCATCAGGAATGTGAGCCCATGCTATACTGCCAAATACACAAAAGTGACTTACATCTAGTTTAATTTTATTCCAATCTTCTTCTAGTGTTATATTTTTAAGAGCCTTTGTGGGAGTGTGACTGACTATGTAATTTTCATAGTTGATTGCTTCTTCCCAATACTTTAGACTTAATCCCTTCGATTGGATCATACAATTAGCCATTTCTTTTAATGTGCAGTTCTTTCTTTCAACAACACCATTTTTTTGTGGTGTATATGGAACAATGTGTTGCATTTGGATGCCCTATGTAGTGCAGTAACTTGTAAAATTATTGTTCACATATTCGCCTCCATTATCTGTTCTTAACTTTTGAATTTGATGTCCAGATTGCTTTTCTACAAGGGCCTTGTAGGCCAAAAACTTGTCAAAAACTTCGCTCTTAAGTTTTAAGAAGTAAACCCAAGTATGCCTGGAAAAATTATCAATGAATGTTAAGAAATACTTTCACCCAGAAAAATAAGGAGAAGAAAATGGACCACACAAATCACTGTGAACAAGTTGTAAAGGGCCCGAGGCGTGCCAAGAGGCTTATTTGTCAAAATTGTGCCGATGATGTTTGTCGAGAACACAACCAACACAAACACCATCTCTGCATAAAAGTTGAAACAAGAGGAAGACCAGTCACCATTTGTTGATTACATAGTTGCTGCAATGAGCGATAGTTTAGATGACCAAACCGCTCATGCCAAAGTTTGCTCAAGTCATCGCTATGAGCAACAAAAGATGATGAAAAATTTGATGACCCAAAGTTGTCAAACTTGTACAACCTGGTAATATCATCAACAATTCCAGTTGCAAGAACATGCTTAGGATCTTTTAGATCCTTGATTACAACTTGGTGAGGTGAAAACTCTACGATTTTACCTTCACCTGAAAGAGTGATTTGATATACTGATAGAAGGTTACAAGAACGACTTGGAACACATAATACATCATTGAAATGACCATTATCTACTTGAACTATTCCAGATCCTACAACACTAAGAGATATATCATCACCAACAAATATTTTCTTGGGGTTACATTCATTTAGAGAAGAAAATATGGCTTTATCCTTAGCCATGTGATAAGATGCTCCTGAATCAATAAGCCACTCATAAGAAGAAGAAGTAAAAATTGTATTGAAGGAGAAACTAGAAGCGGAAAGCGCATGTCCATGAGAAGAAGAAGAAGAAGTAGAATCAATACCGATGTTGTGCTTCTTCATCGCTGCTTCTAAATATTCCATCTTCTTGAAACATTTTGACTCATCATGACCATATTTATCACAAAAGTTGCAATGTCTGTCAGTCTTCTTATTTTTATATTTTGCTCCTTTGTCACCATTAGGAGTTGAAGTTATCTGAGCAGGTTTGGGACCCTTATATTTCTTGTTGTTGTAATGAGGATGTTGCTTCTTGGGATACTTGGTTTTATCTTTCTGATGGGCAACTAAGGCTTTGTTAGAGGTACCCACAGTGCTGATCACTCCAAGTTGTATAAGATTATCTTGCTCTCGAATCAAAGAAGCACAAAAGGAATAAAGAGTGGGTTTTTCATAATATTTCCCTAGAGCCTCTCTCATGGCATAAAAGGTAGATACAAACACAGAATATGTACTACCTAGCTTATAAATAATAAGATAGATGCAACACTCTTCCTCCATTTTTATCTTACATTCTTCACATAAAATTCTGAGTGTTTTAAACTTAGATAGATAGTCTCCAAGGAAAGAAAAGTCACTTGGACTCAAGGTCAGTATTTGATTTTCTAACTGTTGTGTTCGAATAATATTGAGTTTTCCAAAAATAGATTCAATCTTGTCCCAAGCTTCTTCGGGGTCATCAATTTCTTGAAGGTGGTACCTTAAATCAAGAGAGATGGACATTCCAATTAGTCCTCGTGCTTCTTTATTCCTATTATCCCATTTGGATTTCTTATCATCATCAATGGGTGCTTTTTCCTTTCCCAAGGTAATCCGATACATGCCTTTACTTCTTAATAAATCTTCCATATGAGATTTCCATTGGAAGTAGTTGTTGCTGGTAAGCAAGACATTACTTGTAGAAGCCATATTAAATATGCAGATAATGTGGATTTAAAAAATGAAATTGATGATCTAGATGGAAATATATCGAAAATTTATGCAGTTTAAAAAAAAACGGCACTGAAAACGGACTTCCGATGTGAGAGTTATTCCCTTTTTGAAAAATGCATAAATGGTAACCAAGTGACCACGTGATAGTGTAAGTTGCTTTATGAAGTGACCCACCTTTATAAAGAGAAGTGGGGATCACTTTTACAATGAAGTTACTTTATAACATAAAAGCTGCATGCAAAATAAATAACTTTAAAATAAAATATTAAAGCTACTTATAGTGATTCACTTTTATACTTGAAATGAAATACACTTTACAATTTTAGCATGAAAATTTTCAAAAAAGTAACAAAAGAGAGACTTGAACTCAAGACCTTTTACTTAATAAGGCAAGTTTTAACCAAATGGTCTAGAAAAACATATTGTAATGTTCAGAAGGAGTATTGGGGTTGTTGTTGTTGTGGAAGATGACCTTGGAGAGCGTGCTAAAAAAAACTCTTTTCACACAAGAAAAATATTTCACTTCTCGATGACAACAAGGGTTAGATCTTGATTAGCTTACCCGAAAGATGCACCTTTTCCTATATGTTTCTGATTTTTCGCGATCGCAAAGGGCGCATGGAAAAGAGAATATGCATATCTAAAAGAGTAGCAACCCGGAAAAAAAATACAAAACCGAAATAAAACAAAAATACTTTGCTGCAAAAAATTAAAAAAATGCGTATTCAAACTTTATACCTCCGTAATGGTCATATCTTGGGAAAACAAAAACCTTTTCGAGTGAAACAAAAAGTGTTCCTGAATGAAAACTGCTCCAGATGCAATGGAATAGTCTTCTTAGCCTAGAAATGTATGGAAATGACAGAAAATGGAGATGAGGCAACTCGACTTCACGATCTCGATCTACAACAGGAGTGGGTCTTCAAACAGGATCTGATACCATGTTCGACAACACATGTATTCCAATAGAGAACGAACACCTTCAGTAACCACTCACATAACCAGATCAAATATCAACACACCAATGTTTTCATGTGGTAAATCCTCTACAGGGAAACATCCACGGCCCTAGCCAACGCGACCACTTGGAGAAGTTTATTAATGCAAAAGAAAAAGATTACAAAGAGATTTTACAATAGAGTTTCTCACAATCAATCATCGAAAAATGACCCTCCATTCTCTTTAAATAGAGATCATGGACCAATCGGGTTCCAAGCCACAGATCAATGGTCACTAAGATCGAGGAGAGTATGATCCGTCGGATCATTCTATGTCGGGAACATATTGTGACCATCGTATTTCCTAACTACAAATGCATACTAATGCATACTAAATAAACACACTAAGAAACAGACTTTTACCTAACGACATATTAGACCAAGTAGATCTTAACTAACTCCTAAGTGTCTAAATATCCTAACAGGTTGATCTTTGGTTTCAATTATTCTCTGACATTCTAGGGAATCATCAACTAACAGAAAAGTTATGAAATGCGTTATTCCTAGTCTTAGGGAATGAAGAAACCTCAGAAGCAAGGATAAGGGATAATATTCCTAAGAAGAGTACTCAATGAGTGTAGCGAAGAAAAGTGTGAACCAAAAAAGAATTTGGACTGGTAGCCCAGTTAGATGACTTCGAAATTAAGGACGTCATGTTTGACCTAGGATCATATGTGAACATTCTTCCTAAGAAGACTTGGGAAGCCTTAGGAAAACTGAGACTGACATATTCCCCAATTTAGTTAAGAATGGAAAATCAATATTGTATCTTCCCCATAGGAATAATGGAGAACACGGAAATGGATGTAGCATAAGTAAAAATAGTAGCCGACTTTGAAGTCATTGAGATCATGGGAGACAAGGACCCTTGCCCTGCACTACTTGGCATCAATTGGGCCTATGACAATTATGTAGTAATTGACTTAAAGAAAGACACCGTGACTTTTGAAGCTGAGGGAATCAAGGTAGTTAAACCTTTGGACCCATATGTAGGACCCAGGTACACATAACAATTAGAGAATAATATGGAGGGAGAATACCTAGAAAAGTTGTACACTGTAACATAGGGGAAAATAAACAATTATATAAACCCTACTGTTGATGGATCAGTAAGCTGGAGAAGTATACATTCAGAAGACAAATATTTAGAACTAGATTTTGATAGTTGGCAACAAGGCTCACACGAAATATTCTCAAGAAGATGCACAACTGTCAGAATGACCAGATGGGTTGGGACTGAAGTTAGAGAACACCTAGTATACGATGGTACCTTAGATCTAGACAATCGTTTGTAGAATATGGAAGATAGTGTGAGAGAAGATCAAAGAATCTCGGTACTAGATATAGCCTTTTAGAACACCCCCGCTAGATGGTGGGCTACTCATAAAGTTGTACTCAAAACTTGGGACAAGGTGAAGCAAGCTATCAAGTGCAGGTTCTGGAATAGGGAGCAGTTGGAATCAGAGATGCAGACAGATCTCCAAGTTGCGCAGCTGTTCAACTGAGAATTGAATCCTAGAATACACATTGAACAACATGAGACACAGTGGAAGGCTATAGAGATACCATCTAGCTTCTGGGTTCAAGTATTTCCCCACTCTCTAGGCCCAATCCCGAAATCTTGGTTCATACATGAGGAAACCAGAAGGAAAACCATCGACTGGTAGACACTGGCAGCTCAATTTTGCAAGTACTTCTCATTCACAAGTAAGTACCTTGAGCTTGAGCTAGCCTTGCAAAATATTAAAGAACTTCTTTTTACAGCCAATAGTAATAAGAGATCAAACTTTGTAGTTTGTCCCAATCATACCCAAGAACTTCAGACTAAAATCCACTTACCCTCGTCGGAGAAGCCTATAGAATGCTATCATATTAGAAAAGATTCAGAAAGCCTAGATGAATTAGAATAACTAAGAAACCTAGCCATCAAAGAGATAGAAGGGAGAAGAGAAATCCAAAACACCATACCTAGCCAGATCAATAGTTCCTACAATCACCCATTAAAATTGCACAAACTCAACATAGGGACTGCAGAGCAACCCAAGATAGCTATAGTGGAAAATTACTGGGATGAACAAACTAGTCAGGAAATACAAATTTTACCGAGGGAATATGAGGATTTGTTCCCAAATATTTTTTTAGAATTAAAGGGAATCAAAGGATTCATGGGAGAAATGAAGATTGAGTTAAAACAAGGATCCAAGCCCATCAGACATAGACCATACCGTCTTAACCCAAGAGTAAAAGAGAAAGTTAAGAAGGAGATTGATAAGATGTTAGAAGCATTTCTCATTTTTGCGATAGAAGAAGCAAAGTGGGTCAGCCTGATAGTCATTCAAAGAAAGAAATACACTGAGGATATTAGAGTCTATGTGGACTACAGAAGCCTCAACTTTGCCTATGTGCACGAACCTTTCCCAACACCCTTTACCGATGAGGTGATAGAACAGGTTGTGGGGAAGGAAGCATACTCATTCACAGACGGATTTTCAGGATACCATCAAGTTAGGATTGTTGAAGAAGACAAAAGAAAGTCTACTTTCATTACATAATGGAGATCTTTTGCATACAACATGATTCCATTTGCCTTAAAGAACAACCCTGCAGTTTTTTACAGGATTATGATAGTAGCATTTAGAGAATTCATTCACAAATTTATAGAAGTCTATATGGATGATTGGACAATATATAGCCTACTTAAGGAACATGTAGCATTGCTAAGGATAATGTTTGACAGATGCAGAGAGTTTCAAATCTCATTAAATCTCAGAAAGTGTATCTTCTATGTGCCACATGGAAATCTGTTGGGCCACATAATCTGCCAAGAAGGAGTATTGGTAGACCCAACCAAATTTACGATCATTGTGAATATGACACCACCTATGAGTGATAAATAGTTGTGCTCCACACTAGGACACACAGGTCACTACCATAGGTTCATTCAAAGATATGCCAACATTACTGCACCTCTGGAAAACCTCCTGAAAAAGGCTGAAATGTTCCAATGGACTCCCAAATGTGATAAAGAATTTGAGACACTTAAGGAGAAACTCATTATAACACCGATTCTAATATTCCCAATCTAGGAGAATGAATTTCACGTCCATGTAGATGCTTCCAGAATTGCCTTAGGAGCTATCTTAACGCAACCTGGAGATGGAGCTATGGATCACCCTATCTATTTTGCGAGTCGAAAGATGTCACAAGAATAACACAACTACACAACAACAGAAAGGGAAGGCTTAGCAATGATTTATGATTTACATAAATTTAGACATTATCTATTAGGATCTCATTTCAAATTCTTTACTGATCATTCCGCACTGAAATACCTAGTTAACAAACCTGTGTTGGAAGGGAAAATTTGTAGATGGTTGTTGTTATTTCAGGAATTTTCCTTTGAAGTCATCATCAAGCCGGGACGATGCAACGTTGGACCCGACCATCTATCCAGGCTAGATTCAGGAGAAAGTGGCGGAGCAGTGGATGACCAGCTCCCATATGCATACTTGTTCAAGATTGAGGCCATACCGGAATATTTGGAGGACATAGCAATCTTTCTCAGTACAGGGGCCTATCCTGAAATATATTCTGCAACCCAGAAACACCATATGGTCGTTAGAGAAACATACTACTAGCTGATCGTCGGATAATTGTATAAACTAGGACTAGACAACATCCTTAGATGATTTTTCCTGGATCATGAAAGGCACGATATACTCTGGGAATGCCATAGTGGAATCGTAGGAGGCCATGTAGCAGGAAAGGCCACGAAACAAAAAGTTCTAAAGGTAGGACTTTGGTGGGCCACACTATTCAAGGATGAAAAAGTATATGCTATATCGTGTGATGTTTTTCAATGGGTTGGCAAGCCGTCCTGCCGAGATGAACTACCACTACAACTAGTTAGATCTCTACAGGCATTTGAGAAATGGGCAGTTGACTTCATTGGAACAATCAACCCCACAAACAAACATTCAAAGGATAGGTACATCATTACCGTGGCTGACTACCTTACCCATTGGGAAAAAGCAATAGTGGTACAAGACTATTCGACAAATACTGTTGCGAGGTTCATTTTTGAGAATATCATTACCTGGTTCGGATGTCCCAGGAGCCTAACCAACGATCAAGGAGCTCATTTAATTAGCAACATTATAGCAACACTTACAACACAATTTTTGATTCAACATCAAAAGAGTAGTCCATACCACCCACAGGTCAACGAAATAGTTGAAGCCTTCAAGAAGATTCTAGAAAAAGGAATAACAAAGGTCTGTTGCACAAACCGGGAGGACTGGGATGATAGAGTTCCAGTTGTACTATGGGCCTAAGGGACAACCAAAAATAAACTCCACAGATACACACCATTCCAATTAGTCTATGGGAGAGAGGAAGTGGTGCTTGCATAGTTCATCACTCCAAGCCTATGTATTGCACAATTCACACATATGACAAAAGAGGAATCAGTGGCGCAGAGACTTGTAGAGCTACAAGAACTCTAGGAAACCAGATTTCTAGTAGACTTCCATCAGTCGGTTGAAAAGGAAAGAAACAAATCTTGGCATGACTGACACATTAAGACCAAGCTATTCACACAAGGGGACAAGGTGTTACTCTATGAAAACTGATACTAGAAGAATCCTAGCAAGCTGCGTATGCACTGGTTGGGACCCTTCATAGTTGTGGAGATCTGACCCTCAGGAGCAGTCAGACTCACACAACTGGATGGTGTGCTATGATCGGTATGGGTGAATGACGCTCCCCTAAAGCCCTACCTGTCTCAAACTTGAGAGAGAAGGACAGTTTCTCCAATCTGAAGGATCTTGTACAATAGATAGATTTGAGTTTTGTTTTCTTTCTGAATTTTTGTAAATTCTGTTAATAAAGTCCATATGCGCAGTATTGCGCCATAAAGCATAGTTCATTTGTTTTGTCTAAGTGTTGGTTGATACAGAACTGACGACTCAGCAATACAGGACCTGAACCATAAGAGAGTCCATTCATGACAGTCATTAAAGACGACGGGGACAACCTTTGTGGTCAGAGGGGCCATGAATCCAAATCCAATCTGAGTTATAGGCCACGCAAACCCAGTCTAGTCACAACCTTTATTTCCATTATGGTACCCCATATGATGCCTGTTAAGCCATAAAGCCACATTGTGCCAAGATTCCATTGAAGTTCGCGCCAGGACACCCACCCATTAAACAGAAAGGTCTCAAATCGGCCACGTCCCTATTCCACTCAAATAAGTAAATACCAAGATTGCCAATAGGATTTACCTTGATTAAACCATCTTGTCAGATAACTCACACCCGGTTGCATCCATACAGTCATGATGAGTAGCAGTTACTGCTAAAAACTTACTCGTTAAGCCAAGTATAAGTCTCTCAAAACTCAGCTGAGAAAGTACTGTTTCTTAAAAGAGCATAGCCATTTTTGAACTCAACAGTGGGAACCAGTTGGGACCATTGTAAAAGTTACAGGCGTAACCCTAGTTCTTACCTTCCATAGAAGTGAGAATGCCGAGAGACACAACAAGTCGAAGCTCCATGACTAAAGAAGCAGTACGATATGAGCCCTGCGACCCCCAACTTGAGATCATGGGCGATCTCAAAGGGAAGGTAGAGCACGTTAAGCTCCTCGACCTTGACCTCACGGATTCAACCTTGTTCTCACAGATGCACACAGACTTCTTTTGGGATATAGTTCCATATGGAATTGGAGGAATGCAAGTTATACCAAAATAATATTTCATCAACTTATTTAACTCGACCATCATGAACCAGAGAGACTTACCAGTCTTTGGTACCACAGGAGAGATTGCATGCTGCATGAAATTTTTGATAAGCAGGGTGCATGACAGAAGTCTATGGTTGGATAAGAGGTATCCAATCCATGCTGAAGACATCCAAAAACTTACTGGACTATCCTCCCAAGGAGAGGATGTGTCGAAGGGATTCCAGGGTCCCGGTAAGTATAGGAAAAAGAAAGGCGAGCTTAGCCTATACAAGAAATTTAACACAAAGAGAGGAGGATGCACAACAGTAATTGAACCAATATTGCATGGGACAGTCCAGACTGGATGCTACATCATATCCAGCAAGGTTATGAGGTGTTACTATAAGGGATAATTCACTCTAGATGCATTATCAGTCGCCGAATTTTGCGCAAATAGAGCAGTGTTCAACTGGTGTAGTTTCCTGTTGGGGGAACTACTAGTAGCTTGTGAGGAAGCGCATGAGAAGGGAGGAACCTTCACCTATGGATACTTACTTGTGGCATTCTCAATTCTCAAATGGAAGCCACCTGTGGGTAGACAACTGACAATACCAGATAAGGGGCACATGGCGAAGATGTTCGAGTCATGGCAGTCCAAACAAGACTTGGAGAATACGACACTCAATAACGCAACATTTTCCAAATGGTATAATGGTATGATAGATGCAACGTAGAGGTTGCGCATCCCATAGGAGCTCCTCAACTGTAACACGAGGAATATCACCTTCAGCATGAACCGACACAACACATTGGTCTGGCCAAGACATGTCAGCAAGGAACATTTCCACACAAGGATGCTACCATTCTATTTGGATGAGGAAGCCTTCGATAAGTAAGTCATGTCATCGCCAGGAGTGAAACATGACCCGTGTAAATTAGGAATGCATTACATTTTTCCTGCAGAGCTTCTGAAGAAAAAAGACAACGAACCAGAGAAGGATCGAGTTCAGGCCCCTAGCAGAAGAAGCCAAACGCTCTGGTATAAACATAATCTGAGGAGGAAGAAGAGATACAACAGCTAAAGTGGAGAAAATATTGGTCTGACAACAACTACTAGACAATGTCGTGCTATCAGGTGCGTAGGTTAACCAGATCTTGGGCATTTTTCTTAGTACCGAACCATTGGTGAAGAGGTCTAGAACTGGGGTCTCGCCGAAAAAACCCCTGAACCCACAACCCCTTGCATCTGCCACTCCCTGCACCCGCGCCACGACCAAAGCCACCACTTTCATTGATATTCAGGATGACCCAGAGTCTGAAACACTTCCATCCACATTCATTATTGAGCACCCTCCACCACAACTCCAATTTCCAAACCTCATCACTGCTAGTCCAGATCAGACCACAACCTCAGAATCGATGCAGCTTGATCATCCATAGATAGTGGAATGAATCCCACAAATAACCAGAGAATTACCCAAGCCAAGATCAGAAGGTTTTGGTCCCGACTCTAGAGCCTCAGTGCCGAGCATGACATTGGATGTTCCGAACCCAGAAACCCAGGAACAACAACCTGAGTCTTCAACACAAGAAGAAGATGCTCGAAGTATAGAGGAGACAAAACCCGACAACAACCAACAAATCACCTCACCAACCAAGGGTGAGGGTGCCCAAGAAATGATGATGCATGAAACAAAAGCACTAGAAGAGATGGAGATGCTAGATGCACACAACAAACCCAAATCAACAACTGAGAAGGGTAAGACAGCCAGGCAAGCACAAATATAGCAGGTTCTCCAGAACCCTCAACAATGTGCAAAATTGATGCAACTCTGCATAGCCAAAACAAAGTTTCTAACTCTTTTTTTGGCAGAGCTAAGGTTGAGGATCGCACCAGCACCACCAACGGAGGAGGAGGTAGAAACTCTCTCAAACCATTCAATGACCAATGGACTTCCATTACAGACGTGGGCACCCACCGACACAACTCCTTCATCCGTCGACCTATTACAGTGGCTAGCGCCACACTTATTTGGACTAATCAGGGCATCGATGGATTAGTTAGAGAAAAGGCTCCAGGAGGCCTAGAGATCCACCGATATTGCGAGGAAGGAACAATTTGTCACACAAACATGCAGAATGTAGGAAGCACATGAAAAAATCCAAGTCCAATGCAAACTGGAAAAAGTGTAGGAACAACTTGCTGAAGCTTGGACGAAGATTCATAAGGTTGCGCCCGACGTACCCGAAGCCAGTGATGTAGGAAATCCAGAGAAACACATCGAGATGGTACAAAAAGCATGGAAACAACTTGCTAATCACACTGAGCAGCTACAAGTGAAGCTACAATAGGTCCAACAAGAAGCAGAACAACAACCTCAACAACTGCAGGAACAGATGCAGAAGATAATATTGCAAGGAAGCAATTCCCGAGCAGCATTGCACAAGCACACAACAGACTGCACCAAAATATTCAAGGAAGTCAATGACTGGATGGGCATCATCACTTGATGGAATCAGGTCTTGGAGGAGGTATGCACAAAGATCCAAGTGTTGAATGAAGAAGTTGCGACCACAATGGACTCCATGGAGAAACAATAGAAGTTCGACCAAATTCAACAGGATGAAAATGAATTGAATACACTTTATGAGGCATAATATGTAGCCAAGAAAGAGTTGTGTGACTTTCGACCTGTAATTCAGACCGCCAACATGAAAATGCATCAAGTCGACGCAACAACATATTACGAGTGGAAATCATTGGTTGCGGACAAGCCAAAGGAGTACAACAAAGAGACGACCCAACAGTTTCTTGTAGAAGCATCACTCCTCGCCCGAAAATGGGAGGACAAAGTTGGAATCTTTCAAGGAGTAAAGCACAAAGAATTAGAGCTGGTACCAGAATTGGACCCTTCGTTTGAGGAGATAAAGGAAGAAAAATCACAAACAGAAGAGCTCAAAGAAGAAGAAAAGACGGACAAGGGAAAAGAACAAATGCTCCTGGAGGATGTGAAAGAACCAAGAGTTTGACTCGAGGACGAGTAAAGGATTGTGGTTGGAGCCTATTGAGCCCTTCATTTTTGAGAAGTAATCTTGCAAGTTTTGACTAAGCAAGAATTGCGCAAACTCCATCAGAGGCCAGGAGAAACAGGAACAAAAATCAGTTGTGGAAGTCAACGCACCAACGAAGCAACAAACGATTGCAATAGAATAAGAAAGCGTGTAATCAGAGAAGGAAGTCATAACCCAACTATATATAGGGCTGAAGATAATTGTGAAAGGGTTGGTTGGTTGGTTTGTCTATTCATTCAATAGTTCATAAGTTGGTTGGCTGGGTTGAGTCGAGTCAGATTGGTCAGAGTCACTAGGTTTTGGGATTAGTTGTTGATAATTGTTGTAAGTCGAAGGAAGACAATTCTGAGTCTGTAATGAATTGGACCTATCAGTTGTAGAATTAGAGCTCCGTGGCATGAGTCCAGAGCCAAGAATCTGTATTAAGCCTTGCTATGTAGTTCTGAGTCTGTAATGAGAGAAAGCTCCTAAACATAATAGGAAGTAGGACCAAATTTCAAAATATGTTGTGTCTTTGTATGTTTACTTATGCATTATAGTATTTCCTTATAGCTTATGAGTTCTATTTTATGGTTCGACGTTTAAATTATTTCTTGCAATGTAAGTACATTCAATTCGTGCATTTATATGTTTCAGATCTGTTCATGTCTCTTGTACAAGAACATGAATGAGTTATGACTGCTCTATGGATCCTCTTTAGTCTTTTCCCTACCCTTCCTTATCTATCTGTCTCAACAATGCTTCAGGTGAGACGTCTACTCTTTGGAGGGTATGTAAATGCTAGTGCTCTAGAATACATGGTGCCTTTTGTTGGTAACCTTAGAAGGACCTTGGTCTGATCAAATTCATGCCGAAAAATCCAATCTAAGGGATTAAGTCTAAATTATTGGGAAGAAGCCATCAACTGTGCAAATTACATGTTAAATCACACTCCCACAAAGGCTCCTAAAATATAACATCAAAAGAAGCTTGGACTAAAATTAAACCAGATGTAAATCACTTCTGTGTATTTGGATGTATATCATGGGCTCACATTCTTGATGAGAAAAGGAAAACGTTGCATCCTAAAAGTGAGAAGTGTATATTTGTTGGTTATTCTGAAGATGTCAAAGCTTATAGACTTATTCAACCACATTGTAATGAAATTATTATTATAAGAGATGTTAAATTTGATGAAAATATCTTAGCCTGCGAGCCTAATTCAATGTTTGTGCCTTTTTTGACCTGTGAGCCATCTTCGACATCTATTCCTTCTTCTGTTCTTATCAACACCTTTGCCTTCTCACCTTCCTCCAGATGAGTCCTTTGAACCTGAACCAACACCAACACCACTGCTTCCTATATGGATCCATTCAACACGAGAAGCAGTTGGTGATATTTTCGGTGATCGTTTAGATCAATGTCGGACATGTTCTTAGTTCCAATGAGCCTCTTCTCTTTTGGATCAAGTTTCAGAGACCCATGATCCAAAGACATTTGTAGAAGCTTCAGGTCATCCAAATTGGGATACAACAATGAATGAAGAGTATCGTTCTTTAATGGAAAATGATACTTGGGATCTTGTACCTCTTCCAAAAGGAAGAAAACTTTTCATATGTAAATGAGTGTACATAACTAAGTATGCATCAAATGGAAGTGTTGAAAGACACAAGGATATGTTAGTTTCCAAATTATTTTCCCAATTTGAAGGAACTGAATACAATGAAACCTTTTACCCTGTAGCCAAAATGAATTCCACCCTCCTTGTTCTTTCCCTTGATGCCTCACATAAATGGGATGTCCATCAGATGGATTTTAAATCTGCCTTCTTGTGTGGATATTTTCAAGAATAAATATACATAGAAAAAACTCCTAGATATGTCCAGAATGATTCTAGCCTTGTTTGTCTCCTTTAAAAATCTCTTTATGGTCTTAAGAAAGCTCCCCGAGCTTGGTATGCCAAAAATGGACAACTTTCTTATTGAGACTAGATTTTCTGGATGCCATTATGATCCTAAGGTCTATACCAAGAAAGTATGAAGCCATCTCATAATCCTTTTCCTTTATGTTGACAACCATATCCTTACTGGTAGTGACTCAAAACTTTTAAAACATGTGAAAACCAACCTTAAGAAGAAATTTGAAATTCCAGACTTAGGATTTTTGTACTATTTCCTTGGCCTCCAAGTTTTGCAAACCAATGAGAGAATTTTTATTTTCTGGTCTAAGTATGCTTGTGATATTCTTTGTCACTTTCACATGGAATATTGTAAAATAGCCCCTTCTCCCTTCCAGTCTGGAGTCAAGATTGCTACCACCTGTACTTCTCCTGAAGTTGATGCCACCTCGTACTGTAAATTAGTTGGTAACCTCTTATTCGTGACTCATATCCATCCTGATCTTTCCTTTATTGTTGGTCTAATTTCCAATTATATGAAAACACCCCATGAAATCCATTGGAAAGAATCTAAAAGGATACTTCGGTATATCCGTGGTACAGTTCAGTTTGGGATACATTACAGTTCATGGGGGACTTCTTTATTGGTTGGTTTCACTAACTTAGATTGGGAGAACAAACCTAATGATCGAAAGTCTATTGTAGGCTATGTTTTTAGCCTTGGTTCATGACCTGTCACTTGGGCCTGTAAGAAACAACATGCTATTGCACTTTCTTTAGCAGAAGTAGAGTATTGAGCAATGATGAATGCAAGTCAGGAAGCCTTGTGGCTTCGACAAATCCTTTCATAGTTTGGATTCTAATAACATCATCTGACCAGCCTTTGGTGTGACAATCAGAGTGCCATCAAGCTGTCCTATGACCTAGTTCAACATCAACACAACAAACATATCGATATACACATGAACTTCATCATAAAGCTTATTCATGATCAAGTTTTTGAAGTGCTCTTTCTCCCTACAAAATATCAAGTTGTAGACATTTTCACGAAGTTTCTTACAGAAGAAAAGTTTTCCAAACTTCGATCTATGTTAGGATTTTAGGAAGTTGTCATTAAGGGGGGATAGGCTCTAATTCATCCTTCCTTATCCTATTGTGTCACTATTTAAAATCCTACAATCCTATCCCAAGTTGTTATTAAGGGGGGATGATAGGATATTTAGACACTTAGGAGTCAGTTAAGATATACTTGGTCTAATGTGTCATTAGGTAAACGTTTGTTTCTTAATGTGTTTCTTTAGTATGAATTTGTAGTTAGGAAATCTGATAGTCACGATACGTTCCCGACATAGAGTGATCTGATGGTTCATATTCTCTTTGATATTAACGACCATTGATCTGTGGATTAACACCCGATTGGTCCATGATCTATATTTAAAGAGCATGGAGGATCATTTTTTGATGATAGATTGTGAGAAACTCTCTTGTAAAATATCTCTGTAATATTTTTCTTTTGCATTAAAAAACTACTCCAAGTGGGTGCGTTGGTTGGGATCATGTACATTTCCTCGTAGGGGTTTTACCATGTCAAAACATTGATGTGTTGATCTCTGATTTTGTTGTGTGAGTGGTACTTAAGGTGTTATTCCTATGTTGGATTACCTATGTTGTTGAACAAATGCCAAAATACTTTTTATCAAACCATACATTTCGACTGATAATAATTTTTTGTTTGACAAGATTAAATAGTCGATAGGATTTTGACTCTTTGGAGTAGCCCATCATGATGCAATCATGAATATTTTCATCCAAATTATTTATGAAATCATAAAAAATATGAGCCCAAGAAAAATGTCCAAACACAGAGAGGTAGCTGACTGGAGGCTTCTTTCCACACCATTGTTTGACTGGAGTCATGGAAGGAACAAATCGAGTTGAGATGCGATTGGGAAGATAGTTTACACAATACACTGCTTCAACCTAGAAGCAATAAGGAGGATATTTATTCTGTAAAAGAGATCTAACCATTTTGACTAATTATCTAGATGGATGTCGGTGGCCTCCCATCTATTCCAACTGGCTCATTTTGGCAAGTTTTTTCCTAGTTTTTGGGTCCTCGACTTTTGGGGCCATTTTGAGGCCCTAAAAAATGTTTTTAGGGCTCACCACAATCAGATTGGGTAAAAAGTCAGAGTTTGATATAAACATGTGTATTCCTTGGATATACCTTTCCAACGGGCTATCGTGCACCTAAAACGAGGATCATATGCAAAAGTTACGACCCCGGGAAGTTGATGTACTAACTTACCCCAACAGGGCCCACATGACTTTTGGCGCTTCATCTCCCAGGGTTAGGTTTTTGGATGTCTAGGGTTTTGGAATTCCTATTTATTGTAAAATGGATTTGAGAGGCTCATTGTAATCATCTTCTTGTGAATGAGCAAAACTGTCACATCTCTTTTAGAGATAATGTACCACCATTCTAGCAAGCTTGTTTTTAGTCTGCATTTTACAGTTTTAGCATATTTCTTTATTGAATAGAAGTCAGTTTTACTATATTTATGTTATTGTCCGTTTTTTTTTTGTATTAAGAATAATAATAATCTATTTTCATTTCATTCTTCTCATAAAGTCTGGATTAGTGGTATCAGAGAGAACCGCTCCTTGTTGTTCTTAATGCATTTCCTCTACGAGGTCAGGGTACAAAGAGTTGGGTCTCGAGCTTGTTTCTCTTGAGGAAAAAATCTCTCTCATGGCCAAGAAAACTATGATGGCAGGAGAAAATAAATATGATAGGACAATATATCCTTTCAAAATGTTGCTTGAGAAATCCCTCACGCAATAGAGGAATGAGATGATGGATAGTTTTGCACAAATCCTCCAGTGGTTACCAACAGGCGACTCATATTCCTCAAGCGAAAGCGCCACCCCCTTCAAGGTAAAAATCAACCTTGATATTCCTATATTTGAAGGTCATAAAGATTTAGATGTTGTACACAAATGGTTGAATCTGCTAGAAGGGTATTTTTTTGTTCATAACTTTTCGAATAGAGAAAATATTACTTTTGCACTCCTCAAAGTCGTTCCCCATGTCAAAGATTGTTGAGAGACTTTCTGTTAGAAAAAGGAAATAGAGGACCCTCATTATTTACAATCATGGTCACCTCAGAGTCCTTTAGGGATACTATTAAAAAACAATACTACCCTGTCGGAAGTTAAGACGACCTATATAAAAAATGGACCACAATGCGGTAGGAAAGAGACCAAGCAGTGCTAGAGTTCACAAAAATATTCCATACCCAGCGCACCAAGATGGGTATCAAATATTCTAAGTGACATATGGTGCTCATGTATAGTGGTGGTATGCATAGATACATCCAGGCCAAAATAAAATCATTGTTAGGAGCCGATACCCGATTCTAGGAATCGATGATATCCTTGATCAACTCAAGGGGGTCAAATACTTCAATAAGATTTATCTAAAGTTTGGATACCACCATGTCCCAATAGAGAATACAGATGTATGGAAGACCTCTTTCAAGTCAAAATAAGGTATTTTTGAATGGCTAGTCATGCCCTTTGGTTTGAAAAATTCTCCAACAACTTTCATGAGGATGATTGACAATATCTTGTGACCTTTCACTGATGATTTTGTAGTGGTGTATCTGGACGACATCCTCATCTACAATAAGACTTGGGCGGAACACTTGTAGCACATTCAACAAGTTCTGCATACCCTGTGGCAACACAAGCTATATGCCAACTTGGAAAAATTCTCCTTTGACATGGACAGGGTCCAATACCTATGCTATATCATTGATCAACATGGTGTGCTTGTGGATCCAACCAATATCTAGGTCATCCATGACTGGCAAGCCCCAACCACACTCACTGAGCTTTATAGCTTCTTAGGCCTTGCCAATTTCTATCACAGGTTCGTGTTGGGATTCTCCCATATTTGATGGGATCTCAACCAAGTAACCAGGGGTGGTGATAAGGAAACATTTGTGTGGGGCCTGTCCCAACAACAAGCGTTCGATGATTTGAAGCAATTCTTGTGCTCAACCCCCGTACTTTCATTACCGTACTCGCAACAACCCTTTGAGATTGAGATAGATGCTTTAGATTATGTTGTGGACGTAGTTATCACTTAGCATGGCCACCCCATGGAATATCATAGTGAGACAGTTTAAGATGTTGTTTCTAAGTACCCTACTTACGACAAATAAATGTACTCAATTGTGCAAGACTTCCTCTAGTGGAGGAATTACATTCTGGGGAAGGAGACAATCATCCACACTGACCATAAGCCAATGTATTTCATGCAGACACAAGGAAAATTGCAAAATGACTTCCTTCATAAGTGGTCCACATACTTGCAACAGTTCCACCTCAACATCAGGCATAAAATAGGAAGTACCAACCGAGTCGTTGATTGCCTCAGTTGACCTCCAATTTTGGCACTCACCACAATGCTAGAATTTTGTGGCCAGGAGACCTCCAGATGGCCCCACCTCTATGAGAAAGACCTTGCCTATGCCACCACCTACCAAATGTTGGGCGCAAACTCAGTTTTCAATAATTTCCATCTTCGGGATAGGTTTTTGGGCCATCTAGGCCATCTTTGTGTTCCATTAAGCGAGCGAGCGAAGATAATTTTGGAATCCCACTACAGTCGGGTGGCAGGACACTTTAACATAAAAAATACAGTGGAAGTGTTGCAACAAAATTTCTACTGACCGAAACTTGAATAGGATGTTAGCAAGTACAATAGGTCCTACATTGCCTGTGCTATTTCCATACCAACCACTAAGAAACAGGGCTTTTACACCCCTCTTCCTACTCTTGACAAGACATAGGAATCCATATAAATGGACTACATGTCGGGCCTTCCATCCACCAAGTGGGGAAATGACTATGTTTTTGTGGTTGTTGATCTCTTTTCCAAGATGACGATTTTGGTTGCCTGGAAGAAGAGCATCACAATAGAGGCCACTGCCAAGCTCTTCTATGAATGAGTGTGGGTACATTTTGGAATCCTGCAAACCATTGTCTCAGATCGGAAAAACCAGTTCCTCAACACATTTTGGTCGAGCCTTTGGTCATTGCTGGACACCAAGTTCACCAAATCCATTTCCCTCCACCCATAGACAGATGGCCAAACCAAGCTCTTCCATCAGATGATCGTGCATATCCTACACTTGTAAAATTTCAAGAAAGCCTGCACATGCGATGAGAGTCTTTCCTATTTTCATAATAGCTACAACTGAGCCCTACATATCTCAACTGGTCACAACCCCTTTCAAATAGGGTTGGGATTCATACCATTGGGTCCCATGGATGTTTCACTACCCCTTGCGGCCGCCCCGACTGACTCTTCACCTAATCCAACTGAAGATAACAAAGCCACCCAGTTCATTGAGTATATCCATCACATCCACCAATAGTTTCAGGATATTTTATAGAAGTCCAATGCCAAGTACAAGTAGCACCATGATCAACACCGAGTGCCACATAAGTTTCAGGTGGGAGACAAAGTTTGGTTTCACTTGTCGAAAGAATTCCTTATAGGGCCCCATCAGAAGCTTCTACCACTCTATTATGGACCTTAAACCATCACCAAGGCTATGGGTGACAAATATTTTGAGCTCAACATTCCCCCTTTCCTTGGCATGCATGTAGTGTTCAACGTGGATCTCCTTCGACCTTATTTCCCACCATTAATGGACACCTCAGTGATAGCAGAAAAATTGACACCAACAGAGCTCAACCCTGAGTGCATGCAACATGAATCCAATGATCATATTGTGGACAAACATTTCAAGGGAACTTTCTAGCAAAGGATCCAACTTTATCGAGTTGTCAAAGTAGGGAAACTCCTGCACCGAGGCAAGTGGCTCACCTAGGGCTAAATTCCACATAAATTTCCTCATCTAATAGGGGAAATCAATGCAATGGATACCATTGATTCATAAGGGGGGTGGATTGATCCATATGGATATTGGTGGCCTCCCACCTATTCCAACTGGCTCATTTTGACAGTTTTCTAGTTTGGAAGTTTTTTCCTAGTTTATAGGTCCCCGAGGGGTTGTTTTGAGGCCGTAAACAATGTTTTTAGGGATCACCATAGTAAAACAATAAACATAGTTAGAGTCTGAATTCAACATTTTCATGTGTATTCCTCGGATATACCTTTCCAATGGGCTATCGTGCGCCTAAAATGAAGATCGTATGCAAAATTTACGACCCTGAGAAGTTGATGTACTAACTTACCCCAACGGGGCCCACATGAATTTTGGCGCTTCATCTCCTAGGGTTAGGTTTTTGGATGTATAAGGTTTTGGCATTCCTGTTTATTGTAAAAAGTCTTAGAGAGCCTCATTGTAATCATCTTCTTGCGAATGAGCGCAACCGTCACATCTCTTCTCAGAGATAAGCAACCACCATTCTAACAAGATTGTTTTCATTCTGCATTTTACAGTTTCAACATATTTATTTATTGAATAGAAGACAATTTTACTATTTCTCTATTATTTTCCTTTTTTGTGTGTGTTAAGAATAATAATAATCTGTGTTCATTTCATTCTGCTAATAAAATCTGGATCAACTAATGTCTAATTTTTTAGTTCTGCTACACCATCCTTTTGAGGTGTGTAAGGAACCAACTGCTTCCAGTCAATATAAGATGGAACCATGTATTCTTCAAAAGGTTTATTTAAATAATCACAACCATTGTCTAATATCAATCATTTCATGGGTCAACCAAATTTCTATTCAACAAAGGCCTGAAACTCCTTGAAATTTTCAAAGACGAGGTTCTTGTTCTTTGTAATATAGAGCCACCTATTGGGCCCTTTGTTTTGAGAAATAATTGTGCAAGTTTTGACTAAGCACGAGTTGCGCAAACTCCATTAGAGGCTAGGAGAAAGAGCAACAAAAAGTAGTTGCGGAAGCCAACACAACGCCAACAAAGAAACAAACGGTTGCAACAGAACAAGAAGGCATGAAAACAGAGAAGGAAGACACAAACTGGATATATATATAGGACCGAGCACAAATGAAATGGGTTGTTGTTAGTTTTGTTGGTATTGTTGTTGTCATTACTATTGTTGTTCGCTTGTCCATTGGTTCACCGCTTTGTAATTGGTTCATTAGTTCATGAGTTGAGTCAGGTTGGTTAGGGTCACCGAGATTTTGGGATTAGTTGTTGATAAATGTTGTAGGTTTGGAAAAAGACATGTCTGAGTCTGTAATGGGTTAGAAATATCAACTAGAGGACTAGAGCTCTGTGATATGGGCCTAAGAGCCAAGAGTCTGTACTAAACCCTACTATGTAATTATGAGTCTGTAATCAGAGAAAGATCCTAAAGATAATATGAAGCAGGACTGAAATTCAAAATATTTAGTGTCTTTATGTGCTTACTTATGCATTACAGTATTTCCTTTATGGTTTATGAGTTCTATTTGATGGTTCACTGTTTGAATGATTTCTCACAACATAAGTGGGTTGGAGTCCTGCATTTATATGTTCTAGAACTGTTAATGTCTCTTGCGCAAGAATCGGAATGTGTTATGATTTCTCTATGGATCCTCTTTGGTATTCTCCCTACCCTTCCCTATCTATCTCTCTCAGCAGCGCTTCAGATGAGACTTCTTCTCTTTAGAGGAGATGAAAATGCCATCTCCCTAGACTACATGACACCTTTTGTTGGTAACCTGAGAAGGACTCTGGTCTAATAAAATTCACACCAACAAAATGTTTTCATTGCTGAGACCTGCATAAAAAGGGAAACTGTAAGGATAATGTTGTCACCGATCCATACATCTGGCATTGATCAATGGTGGGAAAGGAGTTGTGATTCCTTCATATGGAAAGAAGCGAAAGTAAGGAGAAAATTATTGGAAAACACTCACGAAGCAATGTTTTACTTAGAATGATAGAGCGATGTTGGCACAGGGGTAGACCCAGGGTTCAACACTCAAGAGCGCACCAACAAAGCCCTAACTACAGACCCTTTTGGCATCACCTACGAAGTAGATGAAATCTCACTCGATGTAGAGGTAGGGGTGGTTGCAAGACTCAGGTGTCTGCAACCTTAGCTGAGACACCGATATGTGATTATATCATTTACAGAGAACTTAGCATCGATCATTCATCAATATTCAACCCTTATTCTACTTCGTAGATAGCACAAAGCATCGCGATGTACACTCATATCTACAGTATTTCAGTACTTAACCATAGTAACCGAGATCAGATCTAGAATATCATCACTAAGCATCCTCATACACATCAGATCTAACAATCATATATATCTAAGAAGCACAGAGCATAAGTGGATATATCAAAGCACATAAAATAAGAAAAAACACATTGAATCAAAGAACATATAATAACACACAGATTTACGTGGTTCACCTCCACCCTGGGGATACGTCCACAAGATATTCTTCTTTATTATCATATTCAATCTATTACAAGCACAAAGCCTCCAAAACCCTTATTTTCCTAGGACAGAAGATCTACACAACTCGCTAGATCATTTTTCCTTGTGTTACAACAGTTAGATTTCTATAGCAACCTCACAGTAACTTGCACTTAGCCTTGCAAGCCTTACACAGTTCTCACAAAACACTTATTCAACATAACATAGATGCACTACCAATTGCACTAAGAAATCATATCTACTCCTTCTTACATTTCCTATCCTTCTATTTATACATTACAAAAGTGGGCCTAATTGTGGGTAAACCCACGGGCTGACATCCCTTTCCCATTACATTAACCCAAAACCCTAAGAGGGACCAAAAAGGGATCGAAATCCCGTGATCTCTACTTCACCTGGAGCTCCATATTTGATAGGCTGTCGAAGTCCAAAAATGGTCAAATATGACCAAGTGTTCCTCAAAACTTGGTCAAGGGCCAACAGGCCCCCAACACTCACCTATGACTTGTTCTGAGTCACTCTGGTCTGATCAATTCCACCTCGATTGACTCAATCTTGGCTCGATATACTTAGACCTACTATAGTGCGGAAACCTCTTGCTCAGTGAACTCCTAGATCAGTGTGTCATTTACTGGCCCTTCCAGGCGCTGTTTTGCGATGATGACAACCTGTTCAAGCTAGGCTCCCTGGCTTTCAACTTTAGTGAAATGTTGGCATGCCTTTTCTTGGATTGGTTGAAGTCATTGGGAGACTTCCATCACTTTACTTTGCAGTGTGTGTACCTATTGTTGGTCGGTGCATTGTTTTGGAAATATCTTCATTATTTCGAATGGGGTCAAGGCCTCCAGTTGTGTCTGTAGCGTATCTGCGTGCTTCTTTGCTTCTTGGAGCTATGCCTCCAATGCCTTCAACTCTAGATTCTCTGTGAGGTTCTCATAAGTCTGGGCACTTCTAGCACTCGACTACTTCCATTCCAAGGCAAAGGTTTTTAATCGGCCAACTCTGCTATGGGCAATTGCCTCCCTTAGGTCTCATATTTCTTGAGGAGTCTCATTCATGGTACAAAGGTCCAGATCTGCGATGCACTACTGAAGTTGTTGGATTACTTCTTTAAGTTGTTCCACTTGATGTGGGACACGTTATTCAATCTTCACTTCTATGACCATCACAGAGTGAAGTGCTTTGTGAACCGTTTCCTGTACTTCAAGATGCTCTGCTAGCAACTGGTCCTTGCACTGCTGTAACTGTGCTTTTTCCTCATCCCACTTCGCTTGCAGGAAATGATTTTCCAATTCTTCCTTACTCTGTTGTTCTATAAGTGTGCTCTGTACTTGTTTCAAAGCCTGGGTGGCTTGCCTTGTGTCTTCTTGAGCTAGTCGAAGGTGAGCTTCGACTTTAATGATGATCTGGTGTAACTAGGTGGGCTCATCGCCTGTTCCTGCTATTCCAATTGTCAAGGGCACAATAGAAACTGTTGATATGGACTGGAGTGCCTATTGCACTTCTTGAAGTTCACCCTTGATTCGACTGAATACCTCCTCCTACTTCGTTTCTTTCTTTTCTGCGATCTCTAGTGAAGCATCATTCAGCCCAATGATTAAGAAGTCGAAGTCATCCAGTGTGAGGGTAGTCTTAAATGTAGTCCGGGTGGCCTTAGTTTTTTTTTGGGATGAGGGCTTTGGTGGCGTAATCTTCCTTTTCTTAGAGGGATCCTCCTCCTCTCTAGGCGTAGTAAACTTGCCTTTATTTTTCTCAACTTCTGTGCCACGTAGTTCTTCACCATCACCTACCTGCACAAGTGATATCGAAGTAGTCTTCGTGGATGTGCTATCGAAATCTTGGAATTCATCATCCTTCTTAGTATTTCTCGGTCCAGGTGTATCCAACATAGCTTTAGGGCTATCCACGTTGGACATTTCTGCGAGGTCCGCTGCAACAAGGAGGTCCGTCGACCATTCCTTGGTAATCTTCTCCAAGTCTTCTTCTGCCAACTTGTAGTACAACTAGAGTTGTTGTTTGTGCTCATCAGCGTGCACTGTGATATAGATGAAGTGGTGGTCCACGCTGAATTTTATCAAAGGTCTAAACCTATGAAGTGTGTTTGGGGTGAGGCACGGTGTAGACTGGATTGCATTCTTCAATTGGTAGTAATAGGTGTGGAAGACAACATTGGACTGCCACTTCTTGTTCATGTCGTTGGAGTACAACAACGTACAAAACTTTGTGGCCAGTGGTTCTAAGGGTTCGATCTCCAGAAAAGTGGTAGATTTTGGTAGCTCCCAGGAGATGAAATCAATTAGTATGAGAAACCAACTAAAGTGGAACTCATACCCTTGGTCTTGCGCTTCTCTACAATCAAGCTCTAGCTGGCTTACAAGGTACTGCACCCAATTCATCTATAGTCCCTCAATGCACTTCCCTGCGAGGTCAACTATGAATCTAGTCACTTTTATTGGTTTGTTCTTGTGAACTAGCTTGCCCACGATCAACTGACAGGCAAGGTGCATTGCGCCACTCCAGATAGAGGCTACCTTGTAGCCTCATGTGCCTTTCTCGACATCACCATAAGTTTCTTTTATCCTCTGCGTTAGTGCTCGGTATGAGGTCCTTCCAATGTAAAACTCCTGTGGGTCAGGGCCTTGCATACTAAGTCCTGTGATCCGATTGATCAAGGTCGGATCCACAGTGATGCAGTGGTCGAACCATAAGTATCCTCTATGGTAGCAGGACAACAACAACTTGACGCATGCGTTGACTTCCTGGTGTATGTTGAAGTGCGGGATCTTCATTACATTAAGTAGTGTGGACTGCGCAAGGTTATGGGTCCATGACTGTGGGACAATCTTAGAATTCTTGCCTTTGGTCTTGGTTAAGTACTTATGCAGGGCTAACATTTTGTAAACTTTACGATCTCTAAGGTTAAAATCACTCACTTTCAGTGTTGTGAGCTTATCCTGGTCAACACGAACTATGCACACCCCTTTCAAAAGGTACGTGGTGAACAAAGTGTACTCGAATTCTCGAGGTACACTGTCATTATTGATGTAACTTCTTAGAGGTGGTAAGTAGGTAGGTAGAATGCGTGGGATAAGCTTGGCATTTGCGATGTCATCCATGTTCTTGGTCTGTTTCTCATTGGTCGACCGGGATGGACCGACACGAGCAGTGGAAGGGGAGTCCTGGAGTCCTCTTGTTGATGATGCTTGGGCTCCTATAGATAATCCTCACTTCAACATGACTCTCTCATTCATTAAGTCAATCAAAAATTATTCAACTACTTTCTCAGTAGCGCTGAGCTCGTCCGACATACAAGCTTGGGTCAACTAGCTCGTGTGTGAAATGAATTCAGAGACTACAGTGAACGGTATGGGAACAAGGAAATGATCACAGGGTGAAGTAATCTTAGGTTTTGGGCTCAAATTATAACTTAGCAAAAAGTATTCTCGGTGCGTGGCGCGACAGACTAAATAGGGAAACTTAGCAATGATCTTCTTGCAATGGGTATGAGGCTACATTAACTTATGTTCTGTCCATTATGGCACGGTTGAACGGTCTATTAGCGAGCGATAAATGATTTTCGACCCATTTGGAGCGACAATTGAACGGTTATATTGGCTTCCAATGGATATATTACTTCACCTCAGCGAAGTGGCATATGTCATTGTTATGATATCCCAACAAAGCTCAAATTCTGCAAAGTGTCTTGCTGCGAGGTACCCTCTGGGATCTTCTGTAATTTTTCAATCTTAGCCTTCTTCTTACTTAGATTTCTATCCTTCTTTCCAGTGAGCTTTGTCTCGGTGATTCTCTTCCCATTTTGATTCTTATTTTCCTCGGACATAGTCACTTCCTGCTGGTGAGATTCTCTCCTAGGGTTTAGGTATATCACTTGTTCTTTGTCTTGGGTAGTAATTTCATCCTTTTGTGTAGCTTTGGCCTTGACATCTGGGCTTCTAGTGTCATATGTCTTCGAGCGGTTCTCTTGTTCTTCTATCAACTTTGTGATCCTTATAGTCATGAAATATTTTAACTCTTGTCTCTTCTGTTCTAAAACCTCTTCTTCTTCCTTCTTTCTGTCTTGATCTCTTTCAATCCAAGGTTTTCTGAGTAGCATAGTAAACGGGGCATTGTCCTCAATGAATTTGATAATCTCAAAATATTCTTTTGTCGCAGTTCCATTGACTGTCATAGGTATCTGAGCGAGTTTTCCACATAACATCATCAATTTTCCTCTGAATAGTCCTATTCCTCCCAACGAAGGAATCATGGCAGGCATCCCTATAGCTTGCCAAGTTCTTTCTGGCATAATGTTCACTTGTGTCTCTTCATCATGAATACAGTCAATGTCAAAGTCCCCTATTCTTGCTTTGACTTGATCCTTTTCTTTGAAGATCTCTAGTAATCGAACACCTTTATGTTCCTTCAGGGTTTCCTTCATCTGTATTAATACTTTCTCTGATTCTTGTTGGGTTTCTGCCTTTTCTGGATCTTCCTTATGGTCTTCTTGATTCAGATTTATCCTTTCAAGATTAGCGATCATTCTAGGGAAATCCAATACCTCATGGTCCCTAGCTTTGAAATAGAGACAACTAGGTCTTTTACCAGGGCATCCCTTAGCTAGATGGTCTGGTTTTATGCAACTGTAACATAGGATTAATACTCTCTTTATTTTAAATGATCCCCAACCTCTTCTGTACTGCACACTAGAATCGTGATAGCTAACCTCCAGAAAATTCTCTCTAGGATCCTACATCCATTTGTTAGTCCAGACATTCTTTCTATGCATAGGTATAACATATCAATCATTATATTTATCAAATCTATTCATATCAAACTTTCTTTCATCTATTAATGCCCTAGTTTTTAATCTAGGACAAAATCTATCAAACATACCTAGATACATGCTCTAGAAACAAAAAAAAAAAAATTCACTTATCTTACTTCTACAGAGCATAAAGCTTCTAGATCTAAGAAGTTTTGACTATTCTTACCTTTATTAGAGTAGAGAGCTAACAAATATTACCTCTTTTCTATAGATCTGACCTCTTCCTTTCAAAAATTTCCACTTTTACTTTTCTTAGAGAAAAGAGCGTTCAAATCTCGCTTCTTTTCTTCAGATATGATCTTCCTTTCTTTAGATTTGACTTTATTCTTGGCACAAAGCTTCATAGGTCAGGTAAAAAATTGCACACTAGGGAAACAGATCTACGAATAGAGCTTTCTTTTGCACAAATTTTCTTCTTCCTCGGTTCCCAACAATCACATTTTTAGGTCCCGACAACAAAACCATTTGTTGGCATAGGGGCAGACCCAAGGTTCAACGCTCAAGAGCGCACCAACAAAGCCCTAACTACTGGCCCTTTCAGCAACACCTGCGAAGAAGATGAAGTCTCACCTGAGGTAGAGGCAGGGGTGGTTGCAAGACTCGGGTGTATGCAACCTTAGCTGGGACACATATATGTGATTATATCATTTACAGATCACTTAGCATCGATCATTTGTTAATATTCAACCCTTATTCTACTTCGTAGATAGCACAGAGCATCGCGGTGTACACTCAGATATACAGTATTTTAGTACTTAACCATAGTAACCCAGATCAAATCTAGTAGATTAGCACTAAACATCCTCATACACATCAGATCTTACAATCATATATATCTAAGAAGCACAGAGCATAAGTGGATATATCAAAGCACATAGCATAAGAAAAAACACATTGAATCAAAGAAAATAACATAACACCTAGATTTACGTGGTTCACCCCCACCCTAGGGCTATGTCCACAAGATATTCTTCTTTATTATCGTCTTCAATCTTCTACAAGCACAAAGCCTCCAAAACCCTTCTTCGCCTAGGACAGAAGATCTATGCAACTCGCTCGATCCTTCTTCCTTGCATTACAACACTTAGCTCTCTATAGCAACCTCACAATAACTTGCACTTAGCCTTGCAAGCCTTACACAGTTCGCACATAGCACTTATTCAACATCACATAGATGCACTACTAATTTCACTAAGAAATCATATCTACTCCTTCTTACATTGCCTACCCTTCTATTTATACATTACAAAAGTGGGCCTAATCATGGGTAAACCCACGGGCCAACATCCCTTTCCCATTACATTAACCCAAATCCCTAAAAGGGCCCAAAAGTGGACCGAGATCCCGTGATCTTTTCTTCACCTGGAACTCCATCTTTGACAGACTATCGAAGTCCAAAAATGATCAAATATGACCAAGTTGTTGGTTGTGGAGCCTGATTATCTTCCTGATTCAGAGGTCCTTGCTTCCAGCCGTGTTTATACCCCATGAAGTATTTACACCCCAGAAGTATGTACACTCTTCCATGCGGGGGAGTGCAGAGGGGGGATACACCCTCTGCGGGGTCTGGGGGGGCTATCCCTCCGGCTGGGGGGTCTTGGGGCAAGCGGACCCCCAGCGGGGGTTCGGGGGTGAAGCCCCCAAAGCAAAAATTGCCTTATAAAAGTATATTGTAATTTCATTGTAAATCTGGACCGTTCATTATAAGGTCGCGGATCTAACGATAGAGATTATGTTAGGGTTTTTGCCCTAGAAGGCAACCCTCTTTTATGAGGGAAATGTATTGCAGCTATGGATGATGGTGAATATTGTATTCTGAGAGAGGAGACTGTGAGAGAAAGAAGAGGAAGTTACAGCGGGTTTTGCTGTAGGTTTTATCCCTTCATTTGCTAGATAATAATAAAGGAAGGAATTGGCAATTTCTCTGGTGGACGTAGCCCACACTGGGTGAACCATGTAAATATGTGTCTCTCTTGTATTGTGTGTCTTCTGTGTTTTGTTTCTGCATTTGTTTTATTTTATTGCTCCGTGGTCTTGTTTTTCTAACACAAGTGTTCCTCAAAACTTGGTCAAGGGCCAACAAGCGACCAGTATGAGATTTTCTGTGTTAAATTTCTGGAAGAATTTTTTCACTGGATAAAGAGGCTCCAAGAAGCTCTAGAGTTCCAAGGATGGACCAAGACGATCTGTATGTGGGATACCGAAAAGTTAGAAACACTCCAGAGGTTGGATTTCCAAGTTACCCGAGCTGTGGATTTATGGGTTAGTACCATGCTAGAAGGATACATAATCGAATTTGCAGCTGAGAACCACCAGTCCTTTTTGCAGGTAGAGGAATTTTTTCAAGAAATGCACAAGGGGAAGACTGTTAAGAGAAATCCCCCTATGGATTAAGGTTTTCTTGATGGAGGAAGGGATGTTGGTTATGTCCCCGATCAAGATGGCAGCGTAAACACCCTCGCTTGGGGTAGGGTGAGACAGGGTGGGAGTCATGGCATGAGAGAGGGGAAGGGTTCTTTGAAAAATGGGGGAGAAACAACAAGAAATGGATTCATGAGATGAGCGAGCCTTGAAGAGAGCCACCATAGTTGAGAAGTGGTGGCATGGCAAGATCAAGAAATCCGTAAGACAGTCTGAAAAGTTGAGGAAAGAAGGAAGAGGAAGAGACGTAGAGGAAATACAGATGGAGGAACTGTAGATGATGAGAACACATGAATGGCTGGCCAGTCAAAGACTAAATGAGAGAGAAGCAAGGAGATAAATCAGTCCCCAGGAAGTGGGACAAGAATTAGAAAGAGCAGAGGAAAGAGAGGAGGAAGCCGACATTAATCATGGAGGAGAATGAGAAGATTCAGCCCTGATAACAGGAGAGATCGGGAATCCGACATAAGATATTGTCCCAGTGGAAGCTAACGAGACCCCCCAGATCAAAGAAAACCGCCCCGAAGCTAGTGGCGCTAGCCCCGAATCACCCATACCCCAAGTGCCTTCTATTCAACCAATAATTCCGATATTACCTTCTCATGCTAATTCTGTTCCAATACAATTAGTTAGTCAGTCATAACCAGGAGTTGCGGGTACATGGAGGATATTTGGATCCCCCGGTAGATCACAAGTGGGATTGTTAGGGTTCATATTGATACGAACAATGGGAACAGTGATGGCTAACCATGCGGGAGGTTTGATTTCTTGATACCCATAATTTTGGGGTAAGGGAGACGAAGATGTTGAATATCACTAGCTCCTGTGCGAAGCGATCTGGAGATCCAGAGGAACCCTGTATGTGAATAAGCTGGTCGATTTCTAGACTACCTTAAGAGGTCACGATCTCAAATGTTACATGAATATCATTGAACAAGGAGTGCTAGGGACGCAAGGTCAAGATTTCACACTTGGCTAGGTATGAATGAGGTTTATAACAGAATTCAAGCTACCCCGTTCAGAACAACAGGCTCTATCTGAGTTGTGTGAGATCCAACTGATGGAAGGCGAATCCGCCTAGGAGTACAACCAGAAGTTTAAATATTCCATAGGAAGGTTGACTGATATTCCGCTAATGCAACAATGGATAGCCACATTAACAGACACCTTGGAACAATTGATGAATATTGAAGCTATGGTGGGATACCCCAGGAGCCTGAGAGTAACCCAACCCCAGTAGATACAAATCTGGTGCAACTACAAGCGAAGATATCGGCATTGACAAAAAATATTCAAGAGATGATGATACCCAGACTAGGACGACCACAGGTTTGGTGCACAGGATGTTACATGAAAGGTCATCTAGAGAACGAATGTCTGAGAATGAGGAGGTTGGGACCTCCCCAGAATCTGATGGTAACCCCACCAGGACCCATGGGAGAAGTTGTGCAAGTGTCGACGAAATCATCATTCCAAAACACTACCCCATATCATGCTTTCCCAGGGGTCCAAGCAACACCAACAGCAGAATATTGTGAAATCTTTTGAATCCACGACCATGGGCCAAGACAGTGCCCCATCCTGCATAAATATTCGACAGTACCAAACACAGTACATTGTCAGTTCTGCGCATCCACTACGCATACTACCAATCAATGTAGAGTGTTGGATGCACTTGTAGACAAATTAGACCGAACAACATTTAGGGTGAATGAAAACCCTGAGGGACTATGAAGAGGTCAACGAGGTGGAGCTGGAGGAGATTTCAGAGGAGGAAGAAATGGGGGATGAGGACCAAGAAAATGTTATAACTGTGATGAAAAAGGTCACTTAGCCAGAGATTGTCCTCACCCAAGATGCCCATGGTGCTCTCACTACAAAACCAACAAACATGCAACTGGGGAATGTCCAGAGTTAATTGCAAAGTTGGAAGACAGAGCACGAAAAAGAGGAACTAACCTTATCATTTTAGAGATCAAGAAGATTTCTAAGGGAAAATTGCCCAGCCTTAATATCATTACTCGAGGAGGAGTGAAGACAGGAGTTGATGCTGGTACTCTACCTCATATCCAGAAAGAAACACCTAAGGGAGACATGTATGACCCCCTAAAGTAAAAGTTGTTCTTTAAAGATGCCATAGAAGTATTCCAAAATATTCCTAGTCATGAAATGCAAGAGAACCCCCTCCGGCCGACTGTTTACCCTAAGATGGTGCATGTCCCTGCTTAACCCCTTGCACCCAGAAACCCTGTAGACATATCAAGACAGTATGAAAAACCTCAAAACGCAGATGATCTTTGGTTTCAATTATTCTCTGACATTCTAGGGAATGTACGACTAATAAAAAAGTTGTGTAATGCACTGTACCTAGTCTTAGGGAATGAGGAACCTTCAAAAGAAAGGATAATGGATAATATTCCTGAGAAGAGAAATCAGAGAGTGCATCGAAGAAAAGTACGAACTGAGAAATAATTTCGACTGGTCACCCAACTAGATGACTTCGAAATTAAGGACTTCATGTTAGACCTAGGGTTAGATGTGAACATTCTGCCTAAGAAGAATTGGGAAGCATTGAGAAAACCGAGACTGACATATTCCCCAATTCAGTTAAGAATGGAATACCAATATTGTATCTTTCCCATAGGAAGATTGGATAATGTAGAAATCAATGTAGCAGGACTAAAAATAGTAGTTGACTTTGAAGTCATTGAGATCATAGGAGACAAGGACCCCTACCTTGCGTTACTTGGCATCGATTGGGCCTATGACAATTATGCAATAATCGATTTAAAGAAAGACACTATGACTTTTGAAGTTGAGGGAATCAAGGTAGTTCAACCTTTGGATCCATATGTAGGACCCAGGTACACAGAACCAACAGACAATAATATGGAGGAAGGAGACCTAGACCAGTTGTACACTGTAAAAATGGGGAAAAGAAATGATTACATAAACCCCATTGTTGATGGATCAGTAAGCTGGAGAAGTATACAGTCAGCAGAAGAAGATTCAAAACTGGATTTTGATAGTTGGAAAAAAGGGTCGCACGAAATATTCTCAAGAAGATGCGCAACTGTCAGAGTGACCAGATGGGTTGGGACCGAAGTGAGAGAACACCCAGTATATGATGGTACTTCAGATCTAGACAATTTTTTGTAGAATATGGAAGAGAATGTGAGGGAAGATCAAAGAATCTTGATACTAGATATAACCTTCCTGAACACCCCTACTAGATGGTGGGCCACTCATAAATATGTACTCAGAACTTGGGATAAAGTGAAGCAATATATTAAGTACATGTTCTGGAATAAACAACAGTTGGATTCTGAGATACAGATGGATTTCCAAGTTGCGCAACCGTTTAGCGGAGAATCAGACCCTAGGATACACATTGAATAGTGCAAGACACAATGGCAGGCTGCGGAGATACCCTATGACCTATGGGTTCAAGTATTTCCCCACTCTCTAGGCCCAATCCTGACGGCCTGGTTCATACATGAGGAAACTAGAAGACAGACTAGTGACTGGCAGACACTGGCAGCTCAATTTTGCAAGGACTTCTCATTCATAAGTAAGTACTCTGAACTTGCACTAGCCATGCAAAATATTAAGGAACTTTTTTTTACAAGCAATAGTAATAAGAGATCAAACTTTGTAGTATGCCTCAAGCATACCCAAGAACTTCAGACTAAACTCCACTTACCCTTGATTGACAATACCATAGAATGTTATCAGATTAGCAAAGATTCAGAAAGCCTAGATGAACTAGAAGGACTGAGAAACCTAGCCATCAAAGAGATAGAGGGGGGCAGAGAAATCCAGAAGACCATACCAAGCCAGACTGATAGTTCCTATAATCACCCATTGAAATTGCGTAGACTCAATATAGCGACCAAAGAGAAACCCAAGATAGCTTTGGTGGGAGATTACTGGGATGAGAAAACCAACCAGGAAATACAGAGTTTACTGAGGGAATATGAGGATCTATTCCAAAATAATTTTTCATATTTAAAAGGAATCAAAGGAGTCATGGGAGAAATGAAGATTGAGTTAAAACTAGGATGCAAGCCTGTCAGACATAGACCATACCATCTTAACCCAACAGTAAAAGAGAAAGTTAAGAAGGAGATTGATAAGATGTTAGAAGAAGGCCTCATTTTTGTGGTAGAAGAAGCAGAGTGGGTCAGTTTGATAGTCATTCAAAGCAAGAAAGACACTGAGGATATTAGAGTTTGTGTAGACTACATAAGCGTCAACTCTGCCTGTGTCCATGACCCTTTCCCAACACCCTTTACTAATGAGGTGCTAGAATAGGTTGCGGGGAAGGAAGCATACTCATTTACAGATGGTTTTTCCGGATACCATTAAGTCAGGATTGCTGAAGAAGACAAAATAAAGACTACTTTCATTACAAAATGGGGATCTTTTTCATACAACATAATGCCATTTGGTTTAAATAATTCCCCTATAGTTTTCTCCAGGATTGTGATAGAAGCCTTTAGAGAATTCATTCACAAGTTTATCGAAGTCTATATGGATGATTGGAAAATATATAGCTTTCTTAAGGAACATGTAGCACTGCTTAGGCTAATGTTTGACAAATGCAGAAAGATGCAAATTTCATTAAATATCAGAAAGTGTCTCTTTTGTGTGCCACATGGAAATGTGTTGGGCCACATAATCTACCAAGAAGGAGTATTGGTACACCCGTCCAATGTTGCGGTCATTATAAATATGACACCACCTACGAATGATAAACAATTGTGCTCCACACCAGGACACACAGGTTACTACCTCAGGTTCATTCGAAGATATGCCAACATTACTGCGCCACTGGAAAATATCCTGAAAAAGGTTGAAACGTTCCAATGGACTCCCCAATGCGATAAATCATTTGAGATACTCAAGGAGAAACTAAGTACAACACCGATTCTGATATTCCGAAACTGGGAGAAATAATTTCACATCCATGTAGATGCTTCCAGAATTGCCTTAGGAGCTATCCTAACGCAACTTGGAGATGGAGCTATGGATCACCCTATCTATTTTGCGAGTAGAAAGTTGTCGTAAGAAGAACACAACTACACAACGACAAAAAGGGAATTCTTAGAAATGATTTATGCTTTACAGAAATTTAGACATTATCTATTAGGATCTCACTTCAAATTCTTGACTGATCACTCTGCACTGAAATACTTAATTAATAAAACTGTGTTGGAAGGAAGAATTTGTAGATGGCTGCTGTTGTTTCAGGAATTTTCTTTTGAAGTCATCATCAAGCCGGGACAATGCAATGTCAAACTCGACCATCTATCCAAGCTAGAGTCAAGAGAAAGTGGCGGAGTAGTGGATGACCAGCTCCCAGATGCAGAATTGTTCAGGATTGAGGCCATACTGGAATATCTGGAGGAAATAACAATCTTTCTCAGTACAAGGGCATGTCCTGAAACATATTTCGTAACCTAGAATCGTCGAAAATTTGTATAAACTAGGATTAGACAACATTCCCAGACGATGCATCCAGGATCATGAAAGGCAGGATATACTCTGGGAATGCCATAAAGGAATAACAGGAGGCCATGTAGGATGAAAGGCCATGACACAGAAAGTTCTACAGGCAGGACTTTGGTGGGCCACACTATTCAAGGACGCAAAACTATACGCTAGATCGTGTGATGTTTGTCAATGGGTTAGCAAGTCGTCACAACAAGCTAAACTACCACTCCAACTAGTTAGAGCTCTACAAGAATTTGAGAAATGGGCAGTTTACTTCATTGGCCCAATCAACCCCATAGATAAACATTCAAAGGCCAGGTACATTATTACCATGACTGAATACCTTACCCATTGGGCAAAAGAAACAACAGTACAGGACTGTTCAACAGACACTGCTGCTAGGTTCATTTTCGAGAATATCATTACCTGGTTCAGATGTCCCAGGAGCCTAACCAACAATCAGGGAGTTCATTTCATTAGAATCACTATAGCAACACTTAAAAAATAATTTATGATCTAGCATCACAAGAGCATTCCATACCACCCACATGCCAATAGAACAGTCGAAGCCTTCAACAAAATCTTGGAAAGAGGACTAAAAAAGGTCTGTTGTGCAAACCGGGAGGACTGGAATGATAGAGTTCCAACTGTCCTCTAGGCCTACAGGACAACTATAAAGAAACTCCACAGATATACACCGTTTCAATTAGTCTATGGGTGGGAGGCAGTTGTGCCTGCAGATTTCATCACTCCAAGCTTGTATATTACACAAGTCACATGTATGACAGAAGGGGAATCAGTAGCGCAGAGACTTACGGAGCTACAAGAACTCGAGGAAACCATATTTCTAGAAGACTTTCATATGTCCGTGGAAAAGAAAAGAAAAAAAGCTTGGCATGACCGACACATCAATACCAAGGTATTTACACAAGGGGATAAAGTGTTACTCTATGATAGTCGATACCAAAAGAATCCTAGCAAGCTATGTATGCACTGGTTGGGACCCTTCATAGTTGCACATATCCGACCCTCAGGAGTAGTTCGACTCACGCAACTATATGGTGTGCTGCAAATGGGATGGGTGAATGGCACTCGCTTGAAGCCCTACCTATCTCAAACCTGAGAGAAAAGGACAGTCGCTCCAATTCGAAAGAGCTTGTACAATAGATATATTTGAGTTTTGTTTTCTTTCTGAAATTTTGTAAGTTCGGTTAATAAAGTCCATATGAAAAGTATTGCACCATAACACATAGTTCATTGTTTTGTCTAAGTGTTGGTTGATAGAAATAACGACCCAGTAGTACAGGACCTGATGCATAAGAGACTCCATTAATGACAATCATTAAAGACAACGAGGACAACCTTTGTAGTTAGAGGGGCCATGAATCCAAATCCAATCTCAGTTATAGGCGACGCAAACCTAGTCTAGTCACCACATTTATTTCCTTTCCCGTACCTCACCTGATGCTCGTTACACCCGATATAACGCCCTAAGAACTTAGCCGAGAATGTACTGTTTCTAAAAAGAGTATATCTATTCCCAAACTCAACAGTGCAAACTAGTTAGGACCATTGGAAAAAGATGCAGACGTAACCCTAGTTCTTACCTACCACAAAAGTGTGAATGCCGAGAGCCACAACAAGACAAAGAACCATGACTAAAGAAGCAGTACCAAGTGAGCCCAACGACCCCCGGGTCTAGATCATGGGAGATCTCAAAGGGAAGGTAGATCAAGTTAAGCTCCTCAACCTTGACCTCACGGATTCAACCTTGTTCCCACAGATGCACACAGACGTCTTTTGGGATATATTTCCATATGGAGTTAGAGGAATGAAATTAGTACCAAAAGAATATTTCATCAACTTATTTAACTCGACCATCATGAACCTGAGAGACTTACTAGTCTTTGGTACCACGGGCAAGATCACGCGGTGCACGAAATTTCTAATAAGCAGGGTGCATGACAGAAGTCTATGGTTGGATAAGCGGTATCCAATCCATGCTGACAACATCCAACAACTTACTAGATTATCCTCCCAAGGAGAGGATGTGTCGAAGGGATTCCAGGGTCCTGGGAAGCATGAGAAAAAGAAAGGCAAGCTTAGCCTTTATGAGAAATTTAACACAAAGTGAGGAGGACACACAACAGTAATTGAACCAATACTTCCCGAGATAGTCCAGACTACCTGCTACATCATAGCCAGCAAGGTCACGAGGTATTACTACAAGGGAGAATGCACTCTAGATGCGTTATCAATCGCCGACATCTGTGCAAATGGAGCAGTGTTCAACTAGTGTAGTTTCCTGTTGGAGGAACTACTAATAGCTTGCAAGGAAGAACAAGAGAATGGAGGAACCTTCACCTATGGATACCTATTTGTGGCATTTGAAATGCTCAAATGGAAGCCACCTATGGGTAGACCATCGGAAATACTAGATAAGGGGCACATAGTGAAGATGTTTGAGCCATGGTAGTCCAAACAAGACTCGGAGAACACAACACTCAACAACACAACATTTTCCAAATGGTATAATGGTATGATATATGCAACACAACGGTTGTGCATCCCATAGGAGCTCCTCAACTGTAACACGAGGAATATTGCCTTTAGCATGAACCGACACAACACATTCGTCTGGCCAAGACATGTTAGCAAGGAACATTTCCACACACGGATGCTTCCAAGAGTCAAACGTGGCCAGCATAAATCAAGAAGGCATTACATTTTTCCTGCAGAGTTGCTAAAGAAGAAAGACAACGAACCAGGAGAAGGACTGAGTTCAGGCCCCGAGTAGAAGCAGCCAGATGCTCTGGAACAAGCAGACTCCGAGGGGGAAGAAGATATACAACAGCGAGAGCATAGAAAAATACCAGCCCTCTGACAACTATCGAACGATGTTGTGCTGTCAGGTGCACAGGTGAACCAAATCTTGGGCTTTGTGCTTAGTACCGAACCATTGGTGAAGGGGCCCAGAACCGAGGTCTAGTCGAACAAACCCCTAAACCAACAACCCCTTGCATTTGCCACTCCCCGTACCTGCACCACGACCAAATACACCACTATCATTGATAGTCAGTATGACCCGAAGCTTGAAACACTTCCATCCACAGTCGTTGTTGAGCACCCTCCACCACCACTCCAACTACCAAACCTCATCACTACCAGTCCACATGAGACAATAACATCAGAGCCGATGTAGCTCGATCACACAGAGATAGTGGAACGACGATTCCCACAAATAACCAGAGAATTACCCAAACCAAGATCAAAATTTTTTGCTCCCGAATCCAAAGCCCCCGAGCCGAGCACAACACTAGATTATCTGAATCCAGACACCTAGGAAAAACATCCTAAATATTCAGTGCAAGAAGAAGACACATGAGCTAGAGAGGAGCCAGAACACAAAAACAACCAGTAAACCACCTCACCAGCTAAGGGTGAGGGTGTCTAAGAAATAATGGTACATCAAGAAGAAGGACCAGAAGAACCGTAGATACCAGATGCACACAACACACCAGAAGCGGAAACTGAGTAGGATATGACAACCTTGCGAGCACAAATGGAGTAGGTTATCCAGAACCCTAAGCAATGTGCAGAATTGATGCAAGTCTGCGTAGCCAGAACAGAGGTTCTGACTCTTTTTCGAGCAGAGCTAACATTGAGAATTGCACCAGTGCGACCAATGGAGGAAGAGGTAGAAACTCACTTAGACCATTCAACGAGCAGTGGACTCTCACTACATATGCGAGTACCCACTGACACCACTCCCTCATCTGCTGACCTAGTATAGTGTCCAGCGCCACACTTTTTTGGCCTAATCAGGGCATCCATGAACCAGTTGGAGTAGAGGCTCTAGGAGGTTGAGAGATCCATCAAGATCGCAAGAAAATAACAATTCGTGGAGCACACATAGAAAATGAAGGATGAACATGGAAAACTCCAAGTCTAGTGCAAACTGGAAAAAGTGCAGGAAAAACTTTATGAGGCTTGGCCAGAGATTCAGAAGGTTGCGCTTGAACTACCTAAGGCCAGTGACATAAGCGAGCCAGAGAAACAGATCGAGCTGTTACAGGAAGCATGGACGTAACTCGCCAATTGTAATGAATATCTCCAAGCAAAGCTACAACAGATCTAGCAAGAAGCGGAACAACAGACTCAACAACTCCAGGAACAAATGCAGAAGATAATATTGCAAGGAAACAATGCTTGAGTAGCATTGCAAAATCATAGAACGGACTGCACCAAAATATTCAGAGAAGTCAATGACTGGATGGGCATCATCGCTCAATGAAATCAGGTCTTAGAGGAGGTCTGAACAAAGATCGAAGTGATGAACAAAGAATCTTTGTTCACAATGGACCCCATGGAGCAACAACATAAGTTCGACCAAATTCAACAAGTCAAGAATGAACTAAACACACTCTATGAGGCACAGTCCGTAGCGAAGAAAGAGCTGGATGATTTTCGACCGGTAATTCAAACTTCTATACGCAAATGAATCAGGTCGACGCAACAGCCGATTTTGAGTGGAACTCATTGGTTGCAGCCAAGCCAAAGGAGTACAACAAAGAGATGACCCAACAATTCCTTGCAGAAGCAACACTTCTCGCCCAGAAATGGCAGGACAAAGTTGAAAGCTTTCACGGAGTAAATCACAGAGCATTAGAGCTGGTACCAAAATTGGGCCCTTCGTTTAAGTAGATAAAGTAAGAAAGAACACAAATAGAAGAGGCCAAAGAAGAAGAAAAAACGGACAAGGGAAAACAACAGATGCTCCTGGAGGATGTGAAACAACCGAGAGTTTGACTCAAGGACGAGTCAAGGATTGTGGTCTTAGCCTGTTGGGCCCTTCATTTTGAGAAAGAATTGCACAAATTTTGACTAAGAAGTAGTTTCTCAAACTCCATCAGAGGTTGGGAGAAAGAGCAACAGAAAGCAGTTGTGGAAGCCAACACAACACCAACAAAACAACAAACGGTTGCAATAGAAAAAGAAGGCATGCAAACAGAGAAGGAAGACACAACCCAGATATATATATATAGGACTGAACACAAATGAAAGGGGTTGTTGTTAGTTTTGTTAATATTTTTTTTGTCATTACTATTGTTGTTTGCCTTTCCATTGGTTTGTCGCTTAGTAATTGGTTGATTAGTTCATGAGTTGAGTCAGTTTGGTCAGGGTCACCCAGATTTTGGGATTAGTTATTGATAAATGTTGTAGGTTGGGAAAAACACATGTATGAGTCTATAATGGGTTAGAGCTATCAACTAGAGGATTAGAGCTCTGTGACATGGGCCTAAGAGCCAAGAGTCGGTACTGAACCCTACTATGTAACTCTAAGTCTATAATCAAAGAAAGATCCTAAAGATAATACAAAGAAGGACTAAAATTCAAAATATATAGTGTCTTTATGGGCTTACTTATGCATTACCATATTTCCTTTATGGTTTATGAGTTCTAATTGATGGTTCACTGTTTGAATTCTTTCTCACAATGTAAGTGGGTTGAATTCTTGCATTTAAATGTTCCAGACCTGTTAATGTCTCTTGCACAAGAATAGGAATGCGTTCTGACTGCTCTATGGATCCTCTTTGGTCTTCTCCCTACCCTTCCCTATCTATTTGTCTCAGCAACGCTTCAGGTGAGACTTCTTCTCTTCGGAGGAGATGAAAATGCCAATGCTATAGACTTCACGACACCTTTTGTTCGTAACCTGGGAAGGACCCTAGTATGATCAAATTTGCACCAACACCATGTGAATCGAGATAAATCATCACTAAAATTCAAAATATACCTTGTACCTACCAGTGAAGGTATATTGATGCAACATACATCACTTTGAACGAAATCTAGTAGGTTTTGTGCTTGCCATGCTTTACCAGAGTTGAATGGTTCCTAATGATGCTTCCCAGGATCACAACCTTTACAAATTTCTTTAGGGGGGAACACTTTAGGTAGACTAGAAACCATGTTATGAGTTTTCATAGATTGTAGATTGTGCAAATTCAAATGTCTGAGTCATTCATGCCAAGTTTGAATTCTCTCATTAGTGTTAGAAAAAAGGGTAGCTGGTTCAGTTTTAGGTCAATTCATGTCACATAATTTATATAAATTGTCTGTTGGGTCAAGAATCCTATCGACGATAATTGACTTCCCTTTTTTCAAATAATGAACATAGAACCAATATGGAAAAAATTACACAATATTAAATGTATGTATTAACTGAGAAACAAACAACAGATTGGCACTGGTATTTGGCACATGATAGACGTAAAAAAAATTCCCATGTCGACAGGTAACGTCACCTTGACTAGAAACATAGAGAGGAAAGTCATCAACAACATAGATTTTCTTGTTCTTAGCTTCATCCAACCATGTGAACAAGGAGGCATCCTTGGCCAACAAGGCTTGACACGTTCCTACTTGAAAGGTGAAATTATCAATGGGTTGACCTACAACGAACACATCTCCTTCAAGGTGTTTAACCTTCTTCTCTAAATCATCTCTCTTCTTATAGAATAATTTTTTGACATATCCAGTCTTTCCACAGTACTAACATGTATTCTTCTTTCAAATTACACAAGGTGCATATGTCTTCCCTTTAGTTTTTTGGTCAAGATATCCAGGTTTCTGTGTAGAGGCATCAAACCATACTCTATCCCTGGGATCCAACTTACTCTTTCCCTTGATAAAATGGGATTGATTTTTACGACCAATATTTCATTCTTCAAGAAGTATATGGTGATCAATAATCAAAAGGCCGCATAAAGCTTCAAAGGTGTAATCTTTATCATCTTCCTTGTGTAATGTCTAGTTGGTGCAAAAAATTGACATGAACACATCGAATGGTTTTCTCAAGTTCATCGGGACTAGCTCAATGAGGTTTCCATCATTCTTCTAATATTTCTTTCCACATTCTCCCAATTTCAACTGGATTTCATTGACACACACTAAACAATCCTCTATTTTGTCAAAATAATGAGGATCAAGAGAGATAAACTCTTTCTCTAATTGCATGACATAGCTCTCGTCAACTCAGTAGAAAAATATCTTCATCTTCTTCCAAAATTTATGAGGGTATTCGACTCCAGTGAGTTGAAACAAAATCTCTCGCAAGATGTAGGTCATGATGACCCCCATGACCTCATCATTACTGCCATCAAGAGTGAGCTTTTCTTGGTCGTCTGTTGGATCTAGAATCATAATCTTTCGATACGTCCATAGTCTTTTTCAGTTCATCATGGTTTCTATGTCTAGTTACCATACTAAATAATTTGATCCATTCAGAACAATATGATCAATCTTCAAAACCATCTTCGATATCTAGACAAAAATTGTTCTATTTCAACAAGTTCCTAATCAATAAACCATCGACCTAGAGTCAATCACACAATAGATCTAATTCAATAAGGTTTGTAGATAACAATTCGAGGTTTTAAACGATAAACTTTGATACCATGTTGGGGAATAAGGTGGAACATGAAATGAAATGGAAAACATAATACTGCAGATAATTGAAGAGGGAACAGAGAATTCGAAGAAAGAAGGTGGGATCTAAAGACACCGTTACAACACTTAAGTAAAGTGCATTGTGATCATAAAACCACAGTGCATGTTGGACCTTGATGTATTGATATGATATCAAATTGATCTCTTGATCTCCATGATGATAATGAATTAGGGGGTCTTCTATTTATAGCCTTAAGATATAACTAACTTCCATAGAATCTGAAATATCTTGTCCACATGTAATCATTGATTGTTGGAGTTGAATCTGCCAAATATGCATTGTCAACTCGAGTCAACAAGGATGCTCAAACTCATTGACTATCCTTCCAACTTGTATTCGAATGTTGAGTTGGTCAATCCATCACCCGATTATCTTCGATTGTTTTTATATTTTCTGATTGATAGGCATGTCGACTAATTGACTGACTGATGTAGAGATTTGGTTAACCTCCCAACTGAATGTATCCAAATGTAGTTCGACCACCTAACTGAATGTATCTAGATGTATTTTGACCACCCAACTGACTAAATCCAAGATATGTGTGATGAACCATCAATGGTTGATGTTCCAACAATGATTTAATTGCCACATAATGTTTTCAATTCTATGTCACTGTAATTTTTCTTGGTTTGGGTAATGGTCCATGGCAATGTTATGGTGGATTTACCGCTAGGATATGCAAAAAATACATGATCACTCCTCTCTTAATTTTCAATCACATCTAATAGATATCCTAGACTTAGATGTAATAACTGGAAATAAATAAAAAAAACATTTTTCCAAATTGTCGTGTTCAATTTGTCATCGTGTGGAGATTATGTAAGCAGATCACAAGAGGAAGTTGGAGAGAAATTATTCATGGTTTTTATGGAGAAAATCTCAAGGGTGGGAATAAATGTCTCTTTAGGATCTTCCTATTGATCCTAGATAGGAAGAAGGATAGGTTTCTATGGCTTTCCTAAATCTAAACAAGAAATTTCTTTTTATACCAAGATAGGAGAGAATGGCATACCTTACTTCTGAAGGTTGTCCTTGTATGTCCTACCTATTGCATATCTTGACTTTCGGCTCCATTCCTTGCAACTTTCTCCCTACACACAAGAAATAAACAAACACTGATCTACTTCTTCAACTAGTGTTAGAAATTACCAATTTAATTTAGATCTAAATTGGTCTATTAATTACAATATTAGATCTAAACATTCATGAATATAACAGAAATATTTATGGGGAAAACCAATGATCTATTATCTCAAAATGAAACGAATACATAAACCATCATACATTTAGTGTAGATGCATCCTCATTGACTCCTTTCTCCTTGCTCCTCCTCATCTTCTTAACCAAACTAGGAAATCTGATTGTGGCTATTGTGGAATGGAGAAGCTCCTTTGTATTTGGAAAACAAAACTCTGTAAATGATTATTCGTCTTTTTTCTCAAGATTTTCCTTCTTTATATATATCCTTAGAAGAGGCTTGGGAGAGATTCTAGTTCTTATAAATACCAATGGATACTCAAATGATGTGATTTCCAAGGCTCACGCCATGAAGAACCAACTCATCCCTTGCTTTCCTCTTCGAAACTATATGAATCTAGAAGTTTGCATAGGTGGTTGTTGGTTTCACTATAGTTGACCAATGACTAGTCGCTTCTTGTCATATATATGAAAAGAGATGACCTTCAAAAATGACCCAAATCCCAAGATAGAGTTGTTTCTTGGCTTTCATCTTCTACTAGATTCCCTTCTAGCATTGCAGGGTAAAACTTAAGGCTATAACAGATGCCCCTAATGTGTGAGGCCAGGAAAGGAATGGATGGCCAAAAAACATTACAATAATGTCCATGAGGAAGTGTGAGGAGAGAGAAAATAGGTTCAGTGGTCAAAGAGGACTTGCAATAAAAAACCAAGGGAAAAATCATATATAGACCATCCCCTAGATAGACATACTCAAACTCTAAAGAGTATCAAAGCATGAATGCCAAAAAATACATTGTGTATCCATGACATGAAATGAAAGACCATGGGCATAAAATAATACACAGTGGATCCATGTCATCAAAAATATCATAACCACGAGCCAATACTATGTGGATCTTTGCCATTGATACGATCATAGCCATGAGAAAATACAATGTGGATCTATGTCACAACATTTACATCAGGAAGGCAATGAGCACTAAGGAAAGTTCCCCCTGAAGTACTTTGAATACTTATCTACACCAATGTGGCCCCAACCCAAGGTCTTCATTCCAAACCCTGATGGTACGAACCTACACCATGTGAATAAATGAGTTGATCTCAAGAATGGTAGAAACTGTATGATTACCAATCATTGATGTCAACCATTAACATATGCGAGGGGACCCACTGATGAGGAATATGGACCCCAAGGTACCTAGTACAATATAGCGATTTTGAATAGAGGATCTTATGTTGAACACTCGTAGAATCAATCGATCAGGAGTGAATGATGAAAATACATTTTTGATTATGAGGAGGTCTTCCACTGAGGACTATGAGCTCCAAGGTGCTAGCTATTTTCTAGATCCCTCTCATATATAAGGTGCAAAATTTGATAGGAAGAGATTCGTCAAAGGAGGGAATTAATGTATTCCCCATCAATTGACATAAAACATAGACCAAGAGATGAAGTAAAGAGAGAGTATCATCAAGTACAACTAACACAGGGATGGCCGACTCAAAAAGTCAATAAAACAACAGATGGTCGACTCAGGATTAAAATTCCCTTAAACATATAGCATGACACATTGGTGACTTGGCAGCAAGAAACAAGAGCTATATGAATGACTCAATGTAACAGTGTAGGAGGCATTGAAGCACTCTCCATGATGACTGGAACAGTAACCATCTAGAGGAGTATCTTTGACTCATATTACTTGGACGATTCCTAGGAAAGATAAAACCAAACTATAAGATGATGACTCAAATAGGTGCCATGTTCAAGGGAGACTTGACTGACACTTCCATTTTGAGAATAGACTAATGGTAAAAGAACCCCACTCTTTTGAGTTTTTTTTTTCAATTTTTAGTATCTCCTTCATGTTTTAATGAGCATGAAAGAGAGATAAAAATATGAATAGTAGTGTATTTTTTCAACTTTAACGAGCCTGAAAAAGAGTTAAAAATATAGTCATGATGGTGTCTTTTTCATGTATTTTAACGAGTTTGAAAAATAGGTTAAAGTTTACTCGAAAGTGTCTTTTTTGTATCTTTTAACGAGTCCAAAAAAGAGGAAAATTGTTTCTTGTCTGGAGAGAATGATTGGCTTAACAATATGCTCCTATGTTCGAAGTGCATGGAACTAAACTAAGAAAAATTAATGCATATGGTACTGGAAAGTGAGGGCCACTCTTGGCAGTTGTTCTCTCTGTGGGTAGATAAATGAAAAATGGAGGCCAAATAATGCAAGTGGTGAATGGTCAAAGGATATTGTAGTAGCAGTAAGTGGGATTAGGGAAAACAAGAGTGCAATGGTGGGTGGTATGACACAAGTAGAAAATGTATAGGCAACCATTAAGAAACATAAAAATATGAGAATCCCCTCAAGATATGGCTAGAATATAGATGAAGAGAGGAAAATGAGTCTCATTTTCAAGTCATTGCAGGACTATAGGAGGGTTACCATGCCTACAAGAAATCGCAACATGGGCACCGAACAACAATCCAAGTGATAAATAGGGTGCCCATGGAAGGTAGGCACTACCAATCAAGTTACGATGTGAAAAAATGGAGTGGCTAATATTACAATCTGATGGGATCGAACCTAATGCATTGTGATGGAAAAATGGATGGTTAATAATGCAACTCATGGATGGAGGGAAAAATATATCCCTATATGCCAGTTTGGAACATTTACCTTAAGTTCAGTGGAAGTCACAATATTTGTAAAAAAGTCCCTGTAATCTTGTCAACACACACACACACACACACACACACACACACACACACACACACACACACACACACACATATATATATATCTGTGTGTGTGTGTTTGTGTGTGTATAAATCACTATGCATCTTGATGCTTTACACGAATTAGATCCCATTTCTAGGCTAAGGACAAGGATCTTTTTCATCACCGATGAACTCATAAGACAATGTCAACATCATGTGGCACACCATGACTGGGCCACACCACATGGTCACAAATTTCTATGATTGAATATACTCATCATGAGAAGTTTTCTGAGCTACAAAATCTCCTTGATGAGACCCATCAAGACGTAAAGGAGGTAAAAAAGATGAATCTTTAATGGAAGGGGAAGCAAATAATTCAATGGAAAGTTTCAAAAAATATAACCGAGATGGAAAATGGTCAATAATGGGAGGGCTACTAGATGCCCTACCAAATTCCCCTAATCTCATATCACAACTCATCATGATAAATCTCATTGGTTCCAAATTAGGAAAATATGATTGATGCATTGCCTTATCCTTGGGAATATATATGGAATCCATGACATCCAGGATGGTCTTATCTAAAGGAAACTCAATATCTAGGAAATCATATGAACTCAGAGAGTTAACAACTTGTACACGAAAAGTAGGTTGATCACACTGCATATGAGGATGGATGCATTTACCAGTATCAAATGATGTTGAAGAGATTGATAGGGAATAAATATCAATTGTTGTGAGTGATATGGAATATCCATATGATTCAACATCCTCAAGATGAGGTACCACCCAAGGATCAACAGAGCTAAGGGATCCATTGGTAATTGATGAAATCATGTTTATAGGAGAAATGTTCACAGTAGAAGGTGGTGGGGGAAGGGAAAATATTCCCATGAGAGAAGATTCTTTGAACATCCTCGCACCAACATTCATATAATACTATTCGGAATCACCAACAAAGGGTACATTACACCCCACATTGGATCTAAGTTCTGGGCTAAAAAACATGAGTTGTTCGATTGTCACTATTTTTCCTTGATGATGGAAGTGTAATACCCTAAATACCAATGAGACAAATGTAGTTATATCGTAGAAAAAAGTGATCCTTTGTAAAAAAATAGTACTCAAGAGGTGCATCAATGACCTCCACAATAACAGAGACAATCTTACCACCTAACTCAATGGGTAAGGAAGTGATTATTCCATGGGGATGAAACATATGTCCATCGAATGATTTCAAAAATGTGGCAGATGTGTCAAGGTTTTGAGAGCCAAGGGTCTTCCAACATGACATAGACATGATGCAAATCGAGGCTCCTTCATCAACCATGGTTTGAAAGATGATTTTACCCATCAATATCACTTTGATATAGAAACAGACCTGTTGGGAGAACCTATGATGAAATTGATAAAAATAAAAGGTTATAAAACTTCACTCCAAGGAATCAAACCCACCTATGAAAGACAGGAAGGATTTCCACTGCATTGGGTAGATTTAGAGAACTCTGAGTGTGGACATGGAACAGGGTTCCTGGGCCAAGTCTTCCACAATACTGTACTTTTGGGAAGCTTGTGAATTGGGATTATGTGTCATGCATTGAAGAACGCCCTTTGGGGGGAGAAGTAGTGTGTCAAAGGAGGGCCACTAGCCTGGGAAGAAGATGTTTATTCATGAACAATAGGAGTAGGCTTAGCATTTTTTTAGTTCTTCGCTCAAGTCTACAAATTGACCATTTGGGTACACATGAAAATAGAAGCGTTCAAGGAAGCTCCCTCATTGTGAAGGGTACCTACTATGCCCCTTGTGAAGGGGAAGAATATTTGGAAACCATGTGTTGAGGATGAGGGAGGGAAGGGTGATTTAATACATTATTCTATTGGGGAGCCTTTTGCTGATCCAAAAATTGATGGACCTCATCCTTTCAAGGCGATTGATGAGGAGGGTGGTACCTTCCAAAATTGGGAATGGGAATTGACTCTTCTTATTCTCTTTCATTCCTCCCCCTTGAGTTTTTTGGGTGGGATTGATCCCTTGCTTAGTATTGGAATTTTTGTTTTTATTCCTCTTCTTCTTTCATCTAGGTTGCTGAGGATTCTTCAGTTGCATGGATTGCACTAAATTCACCTTGTAGATCTAAGTAGTGACCATGGTAGTTTTATCATTAGAGCCATAATATAGCAAGTGTGATGAGATAAACATATGAGTGTTACACATTATTTTCGTCATCCCTATGATCGTTAATGATGTAAACCTATCTGTTGCCTTCAGAGGGGTCAGTGGCCTGAGTTCCTGAAGAGAGAAGGGAGAAGAACTTTTCCTGAGAAAAGAAGTTGCATTTTCCTATGTAAAAACCTTATAAAAAATGAAGTTCGCAGGTTTCCATATAGGCATGGTGCGAAAATGACCCATTCTCGCAGGTTGCACTATAGCCAGGGTGCGAGGTGTTCGCAGGTTGCTCTATAGATAGGGTGCAAGAATTCTTGCACGTGGGAAAAATGAGCGTTTTCTCGAATCTTCTAGAAGGAGAAGCTTCTATGGTGAGGTGGCATCCGAATGGTTTGGATCTTACTTGCTTTCATGATTTAGTGGGATCATCCTAACCTCCTCACCTTATCCTCTTCAACTTATAAAAGGAGAGGAGTTGTCATGGATAAAGTTAACTTGGGTTAGCTTTGTTGATTATTGAGCTTGTTAGCTTTGGCTTGGTTAGAGTGGCTTTGAGATTTGCTTTGTCAAGATAGATTGTGAGTAGCTATCAGATCTATGCTTTCAGAATCCTTGGAGCAAGAAGTGTGTGGGGAACGAAGGACAGTTGAAAGGGACCTTACGACATCAAGGCCATGGTTGTAATATCTCTTTCACATTTAATATGATACAGTAATATGATTCTTTCCCATAAAGCTAATGTCACTTTATTGTATAACTCCTTGATCATATACTTAGATTGATTATTGAATATGTTGAGTTGTCTTCACTTTGATTGGTTTGTATTGTTGTGGTCTTGACGGTACAAGAGCATTTGAGCGAAGCTGGACAACAAAGACCCAAGGAAGCAATCATAAGGTATGTTCATGATTCTTGCCTTCTAGTTCATTCAATAGTCTACATCTAGGGAAAGAGTATTATTCTATCCTGTTTTGTTCTAGATCCAGGTGGATCTAGGGAGATCGGTTTGTGTCCGCAGTTACGGATTAATCCTAAAACAATGAGTCATCTGGTCATATAACTAGCCCATAGAGGCATGGGAAACAAAACCCACCACACCATCAGAATGGGGTCTTGGGTTTGGATTCTTAGGATCTATCAATGGCCTAGGAGCATGTGAGATAATATCATAAAGGGTACCTAACTAAGAGTAAATCAAATCTAAGTGATTGGCATGCATGATAGCTTGCTCCTCAGTAGCCATCCCATCCATAGATACATATTTGGAAATGGTTGGTAGGAGAGACTTGGTGAACCACTCCATCAAGAAGTTATTCAGGATCTGGGTCTTGATCATCCTATGTATTCATCGCCACTCATGGATATGAGTAGAAATGTGAGTGGAAATATCTTGACACAATGATGTCAAGAGACCCATTCCTATCACATACCACATGGGTAATTGGTAATGCATTAGGAACACCATTTCCAAGTCATTGAAACATTTAAAGGAAGTTCCTTCTAAGTGAATGTACCATTTTTTGGCACTTATGGTCAGGAATATTTGAAAAATACACCTCACACTATCATCCATCAAAGATATGGATGAACACCACAAATGATATGTCTTGGTGTGTGTGGAGGGGTTGTCTCTCGAGTTTCCATTGAATTTATGTATGTCTGATGGTAGCTTCACATATATAACTGGCCATGAAGTGTTGTGGGAAATAGGGTCTTTTTTCAAACATGACAAATTGGGTAATTCTAATATTGCGAGGAAAGGAAATGGTGTATGAGAAAATGAATACTAGAAGGAAGATGAAGTCTCTATTGTCCTAGATGAACCTTGCGATCCCCCTACATTCGTGCTGCTATAGGTTTTAGATATTCTAGAAGAGTAATTTCCCCCAAGGATTGTGTCACTTCTGAGAGCATGGATTCTCCCAGGACCAGACATGCCCCATGGGGGATTTCCCCCAGGGGTAGGTGTAGAACCTAACATAAACATATTCCCAAAATTATTCCCAGGGAAGAACCCCCCAAGGCCAGAGGTATTGATACAGGGAAAGCCTCTCCATTATGAAAATTTCCCCCCAAGGGATGTGACCCCAGGGGTAAGGTGTATTAACCCATGGGAAATTATATAATCCGAACATACTACTTCTCCCAACCTAACTAGGGAAAACTAAAAAACCACTCATAATGTTCCATCCAAAATCTAATCCAGCACTTGATGATGTCAAGATGCTCATAGGAATGGTGGAGGTGGAAGGGATTCCACCCCCCATGCTGAAACCATGGCTCACCCCTGGTCAAAAAAATATCCAAAGGTAGGAATCATAATGGACGATATGGGTATAGGAACAATTAGTTTATTGACAGATGGAAATGAAGACACACCCAGTGTCCCCTCGATCGAGGGAATTGTAGAAAAAGGCGTAGATGGTGTAGGTCCAATGGTGCTATGGGAAGGTAATGTGAACATCAAAGGGATGCCCCTAGTCCAAATTATGGATGGGATTGATGGCTCAACCACACTGGAAAAAACACTTGATCCTGACATGGTGTGAGGATTTCTAAACAAAGAAAAAGGTGCACTAAAAAGTTCCCTTGCCTGGATAAGTATGGGCGATTCAGGATCAGTCAAAGGAGGGTTAAAGTTTGGTAGAGGAATTTCATTGACCACTTCCACTTCAACCAAACCAGTCTCCTTGAACCAAATATCAGATTATTAATATTCACAATCACCTATCTTGCGCCACTTGAGAGGTGATTTTACCTCCATGATTGGCTCTAGTCCTCATAATTGACGGGACTTATCTGGTGATTCAACCACAATGAAAAGAATATATGAAAATCAAACACAATCCAACCTAATTAAAATATAGACTTGGAATCAAAGAGAATACTTGATCCAGGTGGATATAGGTGGCCACCCACCTTCTCCAATAAGCTCAAAACAATTGTCTAGCAATTTTGGCAATTTACTAGTTTTAGAAGTTTTTAACTTTGGGGGCCAGTTTGAGGGCCTAAATGACATTTTTTCATGATGATGCATATCAATGATATGGAAAGGATTTGATTGATCCCCCTAAATGAATCTCCTCGTCAATACCTTTCCAACGAGCTATTGTGCACCCTAAATGAAGATCATATGCAAAAGTTACGACCCCGAGAAGTTAATGTATTAACTTACCCCAACGAGGCCCACATGACTTTTGGAGTTTTATCTCCCAAGGTTAGGTTTTTAGATTTTTAGGGTTTTGGAATTCATATTTATTGTAAAAATGACTTTAGAGCCTCATTTTACTCATCTTCTTGTGAATGAGCACAGTCGTCACATCTCTTCTCAGAGATAAGCCACCACCATTCCAACAAGCTTGTTTTTCCGCTGCATTTTACAGTTTCAACTTATTTCCTGAGTTAATAGAAACCAGTTTTACTGTATCTATGTTGTTTTATCACATACATGATATATATTTCTGTATTAAAGAGTAATAATAATCTTCATCCACTTCGTTCTTCTCATAAAATATGGATCATTGGTATTAGAGCGGTCTGCTCCTTGTCATTTTTAATGCATGTCCCCAACAAGGTTAGGGTACAAAGAATTGGGGCTTGAGATTGTTTCTCTTGAGGAAAAAAGATATCACACACCCAATAGACCTATCATGGCGTGTAAAAATAAATACGACAGGACATGATATCCTTTCAAAATGTTGCTCGAGGAAGCCCTCGTGCAACAGAGGAACGAACTGATGGATAATTTTGCGCAAATCCTTCGGCAGATACCAACAGGAAACACATCTTCCTCAAGAAGTAGCACCTCCCCTTTCAAGGTAAAAATAAACTTTGATATTCCTATATTTGAAGGAAAGATAGACACAGACGTCGTAGACAAATGGTTGAATTTTGTAGAAGGGTGTTTTTTTCTTCATAACTTCTCGAATAGAGAAAAGATTACTTTTGCGCTCCTCAAAGTCGTTCCCCACGTCAAAGACTGGTGGGAGACTTTCTGTGAGTAGAAGGAAATAGAGGAACCCTCATTATTTACAGTTGTGGCCACTTGGGAGTCATTCATGGATTCTATTAAAGAATAGTACTACCCTGTCAGAAGTTATGACGACCTGTATACAAAATGGACCACACTGCCGTAGGAAAGAGACCAAGCCGTGCCAGAGTTTACAAGCATATTCCATACCTTGCGCACCAAGTTGGGTATCAAATATTTTGAGTGAAATATGGTGCTAAAGTATTGTGGTGGTCTGTACAGATACATCAAGGATGAAATGGAGTTTCTGGACATCTTGTCCTTGGGTGCGGCCTACCGATATGTTGTCAAAATCGAGCAGAAGCTCAAACAAAAGACGTGGCAATTTGGGCCAGGAAACCCCTCACAAGAAAAGTAGGGAAAAGACATCCCCAACCTGCAGAACAAAGTATAGAGAAAATATGGACAACTTCAGGACCAACAACCTAAGCCACAAGCAAAGAGGGACACCAAAAAGATAAAGAAAGATTCTGGTAAGTGGTGCGACTTCCATAAGAGCCCTTGGCACAACATTGTTGATTGTCGCTCAAAGTAGTCACTGGTGACTAAGGTGAAAGCCTATGATTAATATGTGGGGTCAGACTCTGAGTCTAAACCAAAAAGGGGAAAACAGATCATTGATGCAGAACCCAGTGCCATCGTTTCCACTACCAAGGTTCGGCCTAGTGAACCGAACGAGACAAAGGAAGGTGAGCACCTTTTTCATTCATAGATGTGGGTGAAGGGAACCCTGCTACACTTCATCATTGATAGTGGTAGTCAGAAGAACCTCATCTCAATAGAGGTCGCCAAGCGGCTAGCCCTGCCAAGAACACTACACCCGCAACCCTACACCATTGGATGGATCCGCCATGGAAGCGACCTTCGCGTCAAGCAATAGTGTCACCTATCGTACGGCATCAAACCCTTCAAAGATGAGCTAATATGTGACGTTTCTTCTCTTGAATTTCATGATGTTATTTTGGGACAACCTTATTTATGGAAACGTCATGTTGTATATGAATCTAGGTCTCGTAGTGTTATTATTACTTTGAACTGGAAATTGTACAGGATACCTGAGGCCATCCTACCTAGTTCTATTTCCTTGATCTCTGCCAATCAATGCAGTAAGGTCGTCTCACAAACAGGGAAGTTTTTATTCTTCATGATTCACTCTCAGAATGAGTGGAAGATTGCAACCACATAGAGGACCTTCGCGACCGACCTCTCCACACAATAGAAGTAAGTGGATAAGGTCATGGAGGAATACCAAGATATATTCTCCTCACTGACTAGGGTACCTCTGTACTGTCAGGTAAAACATCCCATCGATCTGACCCCCAACGCACCGCTACCAAACAGGCTAGTATACTACTGCTCCCTGTTAGAGAATGAGGAGATCAAGTGATAGATCCAAGAACTTCTCCATAGAGGCCACATTCATCCCTGCTCATCGCCTTGTGGGAGCCTGATCATGATGGAAAAAAAGAAAGATAGACCTGGAGACTCTACATTGATTACTTGGCCCTAAATAAAATTACAGTAAGGAACCGATACCCGATTCCCTAAATCGACGATATCCTTGATCAACTCAAGGGGGAAAATTACTTCAGCAAGATTGATCTGAAGTCTAGCTACCACCAAGTCCCAATAGAGTAGACATATGTATGGAATATGAACTTCAAGTCGAAATAAGGTCTCTTCGATTGGTTGGTCATGCCCTTTGGCTTGACAAATGCTCCAACAAATTTCATGAGGATGATGGATGATATACTGCGACCTTTCACCAATAATTTTATAGTGGTGTATCTGGATGACATACTCATCTAGAAAAAGACGTGGGTGGAACACTTGCAGCACATTCAACAGGTTCTGCACACCTTACGACAACACAAGTTATATGCCAATTTGGAAAAATGCTCCTTCGGTATGGACCGGGTCCAATATTTCGGTTACATTGTGGATCATAATGGTGTACATGTGGATCTAGTAAAAATCCAATTCATAAGTGATTGGCCAGCACCAACCACACTCACTGAACTTCAAAGCTTCCTAGGCCTGGCCAATTTTTATCACAGGTTCATGTTGGGGTTCTCCCATATTGCATGGGCCCTTAGGCAAGTAACCAGAGGAGGTGGTAAGATTTTTTTTTTTGGGGGGTTGTCTCAACAAAAAGAGTTCGATGATTTGAAGCAGTGTTTGTGCTCAACACTAGTACTCTCATTACCTGACCTAAAACAACCCTTTGAGATCGAGACAGATGCTTTAGACTATGTTGTGGGTGTAGTTCTCAGTTAGCACGACCACCCCATGGCCTATCACAACGCGACACTATCAGATGCCATCCTTCAGTATGATAATTACGATAAAGAAATGTACTCCATTGTGAAAGCGTGTCGACAGTGGAGGCATTACATTCTTGGGAAAGAGAGAATCATCCACACTGATCATAATCCCTTGCAGTTCATGCAGATGAAAGGAAAAATGCATAATGACCACCATCAGAAGTGGTCCACATACTTACAATAGTTCCACCTCAACATCAAGTACAAAATAGGAAGTACCAACCGAGTCGTTGACTGCCTCAACCGACCTCCAATCGCATCACTCACCACAGTGTTAGACTCTTGTGGCCACAAAACCTCTAGGTGGCCCCAACTCTATGAAAAAGTTATGACCCCAGGAAGTTAATGTACTAACTTACCCCAACGGGACCCACATGACTTTTGGTGCTTCATATCCTAGGGTTAGGTTTTTGGATGTCTAGGGTTTTGGAATTCATATTTATTGTACTCATTGTACAATAAAGCCTCATTGTATTCATCTTCTTGAGAATGAGCACAACCGTCACATCTCTTCTCAGAGATAACCCACCACCATTCCATTAATCTTGTTTTCCACTGCATTTTACAGTTTCATCTTATTTCCTGAGTTAATAGAAACCAATTTTGCTGTATTTCTATTGTTTTATCTCATACCTGTTATATGTTTATGTATTAAATATTAATAATAATCTGCATCCACTTTGTTCTTCTCATAAAATATGGATTAATACTCTTATCAAATATATGACAACAGAAAGAAAACCAATGGCTCAAGGGGCCTTTCAAAAACCAACCCTCTGGAGGAGATGAAGTCCCCACAATATTGGTTAGTGAAGGTATGAGGAGTAGTTATGATGAACAACCCAAAACTATTGATATTATGGTAGCTGCGGGAGGTATTTACCTCCATGTGTGAACCTGACGAGAATAGAATACTCTGGAAAGAAAGAAGAAACCCTAATGAGTTGGATAATAACCCTAGAAGACTTGTCGGCTCAAGATGATAATTTGTATTAGGTTATCAGCCTCCAAGAGAAGAAGTCGGCCAGAAGTAATAATATATATTGAACAGATAGATACCCAGAATGAGAAGTCGGCCCAGGCAGTTAGCCAAAATTAGTATAAATATAGGAGGCTAGTTCTCATTCTGGCAGGCAGTCTCAGAATTGCAGAGCAACACTTGTGCACACTATAGTTGCCCAGTTTCTGCACAGGTTTGGAGGAGAGATGGCATTGTAGCTGCTGCAGCTAGCAGTTATGCTTGGACTATCTCTTGGCTAGGGTTTGGAATATCTGATCAACTCTTTGTGATGCACTATCCTTGGGGAAAGGTGCGCTATCTAGCCTAGGGTTTTCTTCTGGAGTGATTCTCTGTCAAGGTTAAGGTGCTCAGAGGGTGGCTTCGGCCTATGGTTGGGTGACAAGGGTATTTTCAATGGTAAAGCAAGCACACATATTTCATATTTTAACAGTTTATGGGCCCACACCTCCTTCATTCAGTCTAAACTCTAGAAGGAATATAGCCGCTAGGATATTGAGCTCGTTGAGGAACTATCGCTAGGGTTACTAGCAGAAGCAGCTTCCAAGAAAATACCTCTAGGGTTACTAGTAGGAGCAGTTGTAGAAACCCTAATCCTCTTGTTGAGGAACCTTAAGTGAATGGATTGACCTAATCTCTGGATAGATCAGTGTGCTCTAGCCTAGCACATCTCCTGATACTCTCATCAAGACAAGACGTGAAGTTTGAGTTTGTGGTCAAATCTAGGGTTTGACCAAGTCAAAGAATCCATGACTTATTCTATGAAGTCAGAGAACAATCTATATGGAGCCTCTAACTTCAGAGTGTGGAAGACAAGGATTGACCTCATCCTTGCCAAGAATAAAGTGTTGGATATCGTGAAAGGAAAGATCCTGGAACCAGTGTTTGAAGAAGGAAAAGAGAAGGAACCATAGAACATTGCAACTATGGAGAAGTTCAAATATAGTGACATCAATGCTATGAGTATCATAGTGGAATCTATAAAGGACCACTTGATGCCCTACATCTCCCATCTTGACTCATCAAAGAATATGTATGATGCCCTAACAAATCTCTTCTCGGTCAGAAACATTGGACAAGTTATGAGTCTGAAGAATGAGCTCCGTGACATGAAGATGAATGATGACGACATCATAACATCATATTTTGTGATAATCTCTCAGTTAAGAGATCAAATACAAGCTATTGAAGAGATCATCTCAGATAAGGAATTGGTAAACATAGTATTGAATGGTCTTCCCAAGACGTGGGATGCATTTTCCACAAGCATGAACATAAGAAAGGAGTATTCGACATTTGAAGAACTTTGGAATTGCTGTGATCAAGAAGAATCAAGGATCAGTGCAAAAGAGAAACCCCAAAATAAGTACAATGATCAAGCCTTCACAACAGGATTCAAGTATTTCAGGAACAAAAGGAAGTTTGGCTCAAGGAGGAAGCCAAATCAAGAGAAAGACATTTCAGAAATACAATGCTTCAACTTTCGAAAGTATGGTCACTACAAGAATCATTGTCCCGAGCTAAATAAAAGGAAGGGGATACACAAAGAATCAGTTGCCGAAGAAAAGGAACCTACAAAGAAGACCAAGCAGGATGAAAGATTTCTTCTTCTGAAGGTAACAATACTCTTCTTATTTTCTTGTACATATCTTGTTTGGATCGTCTCTGTACATATCTTGTATATCTATCTCTTGGAAGATAATGTGTTCCAAGAAGAACTATACCTATGGAAGAACAACAAGATAAGGATGGATATCATTATATAATACACATGAAAGGATGAAATACGTCAAACAAATCATGTGAAAGCTTTTGCAAGATAAGCCGAATCCATCATGAAGAGACTTATGAGAAGCAAAGATAGAAAGAAGTCAGAGAAAGACTTATAACGTTTTGTAGAAGACAACAAGACATAAGCATGGACTCTGTTAGATAGAGAGAGTCGATTATGTATTGCAGAAGACAATAAGGATGCAGATGGAAGAGTGGACTCTGTGATACATATGGAGTTGATTATATGCACTCATACATGAAGCAAGGATTAGGAGGGAGATAATCCTATGATCCATTAAAGATGATGAAGTATATATCCATGTTAGTAGCCATGAAAGACAATACATGTCCATTTCAACCTCAGAAGAAGTCTTCTTCGAAGAGAAGCCTTTAAAGTATCCCTGGTTGTCCATCCACATCCATGATCCCGTGATGAAAGAAATAAATGGAATCTTTAGGGCATGGAATCTACTCCATGGACCCAAGATCTAAACACAAGGAAGAACATAAAGATTCAAAGAAAGAAAGAGAAGCCAGAACAACCAGTCATTGTATCAAGAATCACAATATTGTTAGCCTGATATAAACTCAATAAAATAAATCAAGCATAGGAACTAAAAGTCATGATGAAGAAAAATGTATGGAAGACTTATGAATGAAAGCATGGCAAGATATATAACTAGAGGTTCTCCCAGATGGAGGGAGAAGACCATGATGATTACTTGTTCCAGTAAACCAGACTTATCTCTACATTAGTCATTATATCATCCAGAACATCCATAAGTTGGAGCTCTACATCAGATGAATGCAAAGAATGTTCTCCAAAGAAATTGAATAAAGAGCGTATGAAGAGCAATCTCAAGACATTGAGGCATACCAGAAAGAGACCCTTGTATGCAGATAAAAGAAGATAACTTGGTGGAGAACCTCCAGTGCAAAACATAAGCACGGTGAATATTTCCTATAACATCAATATGATTACTCAGTATATTAGATCTCACGATGAAAGAAAAAGTGCCACATGGATATGTTCCGGTTTTCCAACAATGATATACTCTATTGTTCAAAGCTACATGAAGCCTTCATAGAAAATTTGTGTTCCAGACTAAAGTATATTTGAAATCAAGCATTACATTATCCGTGATGAAGTCCAGAAAGGAGAAAGTGGTTCTCCAATACAAATATCCACAGATGAGCAGATAAGCAAACATTTTGGTAAAGCTTCTATCCAAGATGAAAGAGTTTGCATACTCAAGTTGGAGCTCGTGGAGATGACTTCCTTATTGAAAAAGGAAGATATGACTCCCATTTTGGGAGGGAGCACTGAAAAAATTATTGAGGAAATTCATTTTCAAGATTGAAAAACAGTCCATCCTAGACAGATGCTTTCATGTTCAGAAAGTGGATTGAGATCTCTGACGGACAATGATTTCCCATTGTGGTTAACATGGGAAATGGTGTAGATTGCTCATGTATCATAGACAATGACTTCCCATTGTGGTTAACATGGGGAGTGGTCTAGGGCAGTCTCTCTTCTTGAGGGTTACTAAGAAGATTGTCCCACCTCGCCGGACAACAATTTCTCATTGTGGTTAACATGAGGAATGGTCTATTTTGGAGGTTGATGTAGGACAGTCTTTTCCTCTTGTGGTTAACAGAGGAAATGGTATGGACAATCATTCCTTAGGGTTTATACATTCTCTCCAGGGTGCACTTTGATTAGTGTAGGAGGAATGGACCAGGCTGGGGAATGGTCCAAGCTCAACAATATTCCCTAGGGTTTATACATTCTCTCCAGGGTGCACTTTGATTAGTGTAGGAAGAATGGCACAGGGTGGGGAATGGTCCAGGTTCAGAAGACAGGACAATTATTCTTCCTTGCTTGAGAAGAATAGTCCAGATATCTCATTGTTCTACTCCAAGGGCAGATATTCTTTCAGATCTCACAGATGTGAGTTAAAGATTGGCCCAGATGATTCAGTTTATATCATAGCATTGTTTGTGTAGGTTCGTATCAGATGATTGTTATGAAGATCGTATGATAGTAGATGCATACTACTGTGGTGGATGTGTTCCACTGTTCGTGACTATACGTTTCTGATCAAGTACTTGTGTGTTACTTGGTGTGGTAGTGTACCACTGGATTGTAGTTATGTACTACTATGGATAGACACAGTTGTGTTATATTTTGTTCTAATTGCCTTGAAGACTATCAACAGTTTATTGGAAATAATTATTAGCCAAATGAATGATGAACCAAGATTTTCCAGACAGAAAATGGTTTAGAACATTTACTCTTCTAGATCAAAAGAATGGCTCTTGTATCACTTTGTGGAGTGAGAATCATGTCTGATTACTCAGATAGAGTATGGTTTTGAGAGATGATGCAGCTGATGATGATGATGGTGCTCATGATCTAGTCATGATCTAGTTTATATATCTATGTTGTTGCTACCAGGTGAATGGTATGTTTTGTGCTCAAGACCATTACCTGTAATACCTCCCTAGCTAGGAGGGAGTGTTTATATTATGGTAGCTATGGGAGGTATTTACCTCCACATGTGAACCTGACGAGAATAGAATACTCCGGGAAGCAAGAAGAAACCCTAATGAGTTGGCTAATAACCCTATAAGACTTGTCGGCTCAAGAAGATAATTTATATTAGGTTATTAGCCTCCAAGAGAAGAAGTCAGCCATAAATAATAATATATATTGAACAGACAGATACCCATAATGAGAATTTAGCCCATGCAGTTAGCCAAAATTAGTATAAATACAGGAGGCAAGTTCTAATTCTAGCAGGTAGTCTCAGAATTACAAAGCAGCACTTGTGCGCAATGCAGTTGGCCAGTTTCTACGTAGGTTTGAAGGAGAGTTGTCGTTGCAGCTTCTGCAGCTAGCAGTTATGCTTGGACTATCTCTTGGCTAGGGTTTGGACTATTTGATCAGCTCTTTGTGATGTGTTATCCTTGGGGAAAGGTGTGCTACCCTTTGTTTGGCTATCTAGCCTAGGGTTTGCTTTCAGAGTGATTCTCTGTCAAGGTTAAGGTGCTCAAAGGGTGGCTTTGGCCTATGGTTGGGTGACAAGGGTATTTTCAATGGTAAAACGAGCACACATATTTCATATTCTAACAAAAACATCCATGACCAGTGCAAGAACCATTTATTAAGGAGGGTACCCTCCAAGGGAAATGAGACCATGAACATACATCTTCCCCAGATACTACAAGAACATCCCACATGTAGTCAACTCTATATCTACCTATGAATTATCACTAAGGATACCACCTCACAGTCAATGACCCAAAGAACAGTTGCAGGTTCGATCACACATAAGGGCAGGGTAACTATGCCCAAAGCTTCGAAGGAGTTACCTCACATAGAGGTGTGGCACCAAAAAAAACCCCATAACTTAGTAATTGAAGTGATACTGAAAACACCAAAAGAAGAAGAGAAGGGTAATCTTCCTTCTTTCCATGATGTGACCTCATGATTAACTCTAGTGTTAGAAAATATTCCCAACACACTAGTTGCAAAAATGGCTTTTGCACTCATTAATGACTTATAGGTTTTTTTTTGGTGGCCTTGGAGAGTTTACTCTCCAATCCTATTCAAAGGCTCTGGGCCTATATAATGTTGGTTCACTAGCAAATAAAATAATCTAATTGATTTTAGTTTTATGAATCTTTTTCTTATGGCCATTGTTTATGTCAAGGGGAATATGGATGAAACATTTATGGTGTTTTTTTATTCTTGACCCAACCAAAGCAATGAAAAAATGACAATTCTTTTGTTCAATTCGATGAATTCTAAATGTGGGAGGGTAAAGAGATGTTTTTCCTTGTACACTTAAAAATTCAATCTCAAACCCCAAGCAACCATACAAACAAAAATAGATCCAAAATGTTCAAAAACACAAACCAAACACTTCACCATTGCACCTTTTTTTCATAATGCTTCAAAAGCTCATAAGCATGCAACTTTTCTTATATTTTTCCAAATGTTATGCAAAAGTTTATAAATCTAATCAAGAAAATATTCAAATGGAAAACCATCAAACCAATAAGCAAGGGATATAGGAAATCAGTAGTGATTCTAAAAATACCACTCCAATGTCTCTACAAGAATCTCACCCAAAAATGACTATGAATGTATATGTAGCAATGAAACCTAATCACAAGATGGTAGACAATCCAAATGAAATCAGTAAGGGACACAACCATATATAATTAGATATGTTGGGTGTACATCCCAACCTAAATGGATCACTAGAAAACAATCAAGTGTACACAAGCAACCCAAGCAAGCCACACAAACACACTTCAAGATTGAATTGAAGACAAAAGGTGTGACAAAAAGATTCAATTAGAGGCAAGACCTTACGGTACAAATCAATTACAAATCTCTAGTGTTAGACACATCCAAGTATGAACAAGGAAAAATGAGAATTGTTCAATTTTCCTAGTTTACAGGGATCATTTTGGGTCAGATGACGTCCAACACACAAATAGTCATTGGACACCAATAGTGCAAGATGCGACTACTACAAAATTATTGAAAAACTAAATATTTGTCTTAGATATGTCATATATGAGAGATATAAACTCTAAGAGAGTAACATGAAAAACAAAGACTAAATAAAAAACATAAACAAAGGATAATTGGCAAGGGATTCTAATCTAGAGAAGAATAAAATATTATTCCCTAGTGGAGGTGCTAGTTCTGCTACGAACAAAATCTCATGGGTGGGAAAAAATATCTCCCTAGAATATTCCTAGTGATCTTAGATAGACATAAGGATATATTTATATGTCTTTCCTAGATCTAAACCAGTAATTTATTTTTATACCAAGAGAGGAGAGAATGGCATAACTTACTTCTGAAGGTTGTCCTCATACGTCCTGGTTGTTGCATATCTTGAGTTCCATCTCTAGTCCTTGAAACCTATTCCCTACACACAAGCAACAAACACACACCAATCTAATTCTTCTCCTAATATTAGAAATTAACAATTTAATTCAAATATAAACTGGTATATTCATTACAAGTTTAGATCTAAACATTCATGAACATAACACACATATTTATGGGGAAAACCAATGATCTATTATATCAAAATGCAAATAATACATCAATAATCATACCTTTAGTGTATATGCATCCTCCTTTCCTCCTTACTCCTTGCTCCTCCTTGTATTCTTAATCAAACTAGGAAATTTGATTATGGATTTTGTGGAATGGATTAATGTTTGATTAATATTTGATTAATGTTTTATGTTACTCTATAGGAGAATATGACCCTTTGTCATATTCTAACACCTACTCAAATGGAAATTTGATTATGGATTTTATTAGGTGGGATTATGTTGCCAATTCTCCTTAGGTTTCCTTGGGAAAGGTTAGAGCCCTAGAGGGGGAATTGGGTGGGTAGGATTCCCCAATGTGTGAGTCTTGGAGGGTTCCTGGAGACTCCATTATTGCATTTGGATTTCCTAGATCTTGTTACACATTTATTTGGTACCATAGGCTAGGACATATGTATAAGACCAAAATATGCTACAAAATCATGAATATTTTGTTCACACAACACTTAATTAGAAAAAGGATATTATGGTCATTCTTTTCCCTAGGAGGAAGAGAGAATGGTTATGCTTTACCTTGTAATAAGAGTGACTAGTCATGGTTTCTCAATGCAAAAGTTGTGACTATCTCTTAAAGCTTTGAAAATAAGAAAATTCATGATGATAGCTAACAACAAGTTTGTGAAAGCTAAAATTCTCGCATGAAAGAAATGCATGGATCATACATTTATATTTTTGCATGCCATGTGGCCTACTATTATCTTCTGAGGAATATATAAGTATGCGAGCCAAAGCTAAGGGAAGGAGGTCCATATAGAAGTATCCTTATGCCAACAATTTATAGAAAGAATCCTTGGTATTGAAGGTGATACCAATGTTAAATATTGGGCATCAATATTAGTGTGATGTGATCCTAGGTGATGACTCTTAACCATTCACTTGGTTATCTTTCCATGATATGGTTTTGGATTTTTCTTGTTCAATGGAGGTGGACTTAGGACTGAGGAGGAGGAATTTGGGTCTTGGAGCTAAGAGTACAATGGTCGATCTCAAATTAATCTTCGTTGTTGTTACTCTTTTTCAATAAATATGGATCTATCTTCTTTGCCCCCCACCCCCAAAATATATGTGTTTATGGATCTCTTTTGCATATTTTAATGAGGTTTTGAGGATATAAGTTTATTTATCATTATTAGATTAATACTTTAATCATGAAACTTTATATTTATTGTTTTATGAAAGAATGAGAAAGGTATTTCTTGTTGGATGATTATGCAGGTTGGTGGTGAATTAGCAAAGCTATAGAGAGTTCAAACAAATCCATTACATATATTGGATGAAAAATAGGAATTGGGTATGTACCTTCTTCTTTCTCACATTTATTTTTTTAAATGCATGTTAGTATTAGGAGAAATTATGGAGTTACCTATTCTTCTCTCTATAATTGAAGTGCACCCATTTAGTGGGGGTGTTAACTACTTATATGTAGGTAGATTATCCCATAACATAATCGGTGACTCCACTAGGGAATCAACTTAGAGCTATTTCCTTAGTTTTCTCAGGTGACTCCTTGCTCCTTTTTGTTTAAGGAATCTTCCATTGACTCTATAATGTGTGCATTTAAATCTTGAGTTGTTTCATGCATGTTTTTATCAAGTTTTGGGTGGTTATTTGGATGAAATTCGCTAGTTTTCCATACGATCACAATTGTTCCCAGGGACATATGTAAGTGGTCGTGATTTTATACATGGAAACCTATTACCATTGGTCTTGGTCATTTGTTACTGCACAATAACCCACGACCATACCTTCCTAGTCTCTTATTATAGCTAGATAGGTACAACCAAGTCTATAGGTAGATTTCCCTTTCAGTATTTTCATGATAAATTTGATTCCAAACTCCATTTGGGGTGTGTCTTATACTATTGGAAATGTGTAGTATAGATATACAAATTTGTATTTAAAGGTATTCCTTGTTTTGCCACTTTTTGTTTCATTTTTTTGGGTTTTCACAGTTTCTTCCTGTTTGATTAAGTATTTCTTTGCTTTTGAAAAGTTGGTGGTGATCATTGTCTGGCCTTCACACCTTAGGTATTTGAAATTTTAGCTCATTTGAATTGGAAAAGAGTTTAAAAATGGATTACATTATGATTTTTTAATCAAATTAGGTATTTTCACTCTTTGCTCATTCAAATTTTGAAAGGGTTAAAAAAAAATGCATTATATCTTTGTATATCATTTTTTAGGCATTTCATGGTTTTTTAGCGAAAAGTTGTGCATTGGAGTTGGTTTCACTTTAGAGATATGAGACTTGTTGCAAAAAACAATTGTTTTGGTAGTTTTATTTAGGAATGATTGTTGCATATTTATTTGAAAAGTGAAAAGAGGAAACCTCTTACTCTCTTCCAATTACATAACGTTCATTAAACGAAAAATGAAAATTGCATTTTCTTGCATTTTTTATCACGTTAGTAATTTCACTTAATTGAAAGAGTTAAGAACAACACCAAAGTTCATTCCATAAAACAAAAACCTAAAAGAAATGCTAATCTAAAAAGAAATATACATTTTCTTTATAGAAAACACATTTTAGTCTAGGTTCTAGGGCCTTGGTGTAGGATTGGAGAGTTAACTATCCAAGTCCACATAACCAAAATAGGAAATGATTAATGAGTGTGAAAATACATTAGAAGCAAGAATTTCTTTCCAAGAATCACCTATAACATAAGTGTTAAGCACCAGGTCACACTAAAGTCAAGTGGAGTGATATCCCCTCTGCTTGTTTTTTATATTTGTTGGATTACTACATTTGCAAGGGTTTCTAAAGGGGAAAGTCCTCAAGGTGACATCGATTCTCGGAAGATTCAGGATTTGTTTCCCTGCCCATATTTTTTATCCTGGTCCATGACTATTTTTCCTGGTCACTAATTATGAAGTAGTAACCACAATGACTTTTTCTAGGGAATCATATGGATGACTGCAAGGTGTAAATGTTTGCAGTGCTTGATACAGATGTATTATATTCATTTTGGAAGATCCTTGGAGGTTTCCATTCTTAAAAAGGGTAATTTCACCCTAGTTGATTGTTGTGTGAAGTTCATTATAATTGTCTCTCAGATCTTCACTACCAAGTTTTGGGGAATTCAACACCCTAAGCTTTTGGTTTTCAGAAGGCCCATTTTGATTGTCAATTGCCTTTTTTGTTAGAGCTTGTATATTTAGTAGGGTGTACTTTGTGGTTGTATCTAGTTGTCTTAGGATTTTTTTTATTTTGTCTAAAACACATCTTTCACCATGGTTGACTATAACACCCTGGTTTTTATCCCTATGAACTAGAATGTATTATGTAATTGTGACTTAGGCTAGTGAGTCGGTAAAGTTGAAAAGGTTCGAGAGTAAATAGGAAACGTAATACTTCTATATATGTTAAAAAAATGCATCGTTGGTTGTAGAACGAACAAGGAAAAATATATAAAGGGCTATGATTTCATGAGATAGGGTGCTTAAGGGGATAAGTATTTTTATTATATTTTATTTACCCATTTTTATTTTAAATGAGAAAAGTGGTTACATAAGCTTCTTGGGGGAGGCCATGTGGTTATTTATTTCCAAGTAATTATATAAACAACTCTTTGGGTTGTTTGGGGGTTTAGTTGTTCTTCTCCATTCACTTTTACACTCTTCTCACTCTTTCATTTTTGGTTCCTCATTATTTCTAATTCCTGTACTCTTGGGTTGGGCATGGAAACAAATGGATGGAAGAGGAGAGACATTTACAAATGGTTGTAATAAATTACTTAATCATTCTAGGATGGAATGGTGTTATAAACCTAAACGACACCAGACATGCATACCTGGCATCAAACCATCTTACTCGCTATCTTTGCCAAGCCATCATTGAACAGATCTTCTAAAAACCATTATTTTGAAGGTGTACATGCCCTACACCACTATTGCCCGCATATGCATGCTTTCTGCACCACTACAGGTCGTGTACACTCATAAAAAATCACGAAAAAATGAAAATCGAAAAGGGATACGGGTTTTTGGGATGTTACTTAATCAGTTGACCGCCCATAGCCAGTCACCGCAACCGTTACTATCTCTTTTGGCCTATAAAAGAAGGTGCTGGGGTCCCATTCCAAGGAGAAGCACGGGAGCATAGAAACTCTACCCATTTCAATATTCCCCCTTTGCCCCAATATTTTGCAACCACATTGTGAGTTTGAGCCAGAATTCCTTCTTCCTCCCTTGCAAACCCTTGTCATTTCCCTAGAGAGAAATGAAGAGGAGAAGAATACGTGGAAGAAATTGGTGCATGGTGAAGAGGAGCCCAGGACCGAGTTTGAGGAGTAGTGCCAGTCTCATGTTGTAAACGACTTTTGTGAGATTAATATAAAGAAGTACTTTTTCCATCCCGCCAAATGACCTCTTAAATCTTTATGATTTTTTTACATTTCTTGATTATGATGTCTAACCCACTAATCCATATGTAGAATGAATGTTTATAGTTTCTTGTTTGTCTTTTGGTGAATGTAGGTCATCTTTGGGAGGAGACTTACAATCAGGAAACAACCAAGCGCAAGGGGATCGACACCGAACAAGGAGTTTAAGGTATGCCTACTGGATCCCTATACTTTGTCTTTTATGTATGATTGTGGGGTAATGTCAGGATAGTTGATAAAAAGTAGGAGACTTTAGACAGTTAGCTCTACCTGCACTTTAGAACCCTAGTGTAGTCCATAGAGGGGTTTTCCTGCTATAGCAAATGGGTTCTTGTGTGCATGAGATTGATGACAGTTTGAAAAGAACTATCCACAACTAAGAATCCTTGTATTTTCTAACATTGATATTTCCTAACCAATAGCACTAGATCCATCGAGAGAAATGGTACAACCTGAGGGACTGCATGGTAGAGAAAGGATGAAGGGGAAAGAGAGGTTGAAATTAGGATTGTTGCATGGTTGGGAAAATCTGAGATATTTTTAGCCAACTTCTAAGAATTTTAGTTTTTTCCTAGGAACCATCCTTGTGGATTCATAGCCCTGGCTTGGGGGTGACCTGCTATTGAGAATTAGAACAACAATGTATATGGTTGGGAGGAACCTCCTTGGTTTTTAGCTAGTTGGTGAATGTTTACTTGAAAGATAAGTGCTCTCTGTGTTTTCTATATAATGTATATCCCAATGTGTATTTATTATTATCTCTCAAATTCATATTTATAATATGCATGATTGCTGGTTATTTTTGTGCATGGTATATTATTCATTTGATTCGTGTTGTAGCATAAATATTGATTATTGCATGTGTGTCTTTCATGCTTCTTTATTAATTAATTGTTATCAGAATTTGAAATCGATTTCGAAGTGATTTTTTGAGGTAGCACGACTAGCCTGCTGGTGGCTGGGTATGTTACATTGACTAGCCTCTTTATTTCTCTCATAGGTAGTGAGGGTTCCCTTTTAATATGGATTCCCTTCAAATATGGATGAATCATCGACCATAAGGTGGAATCTATTCGCACTGGATGACACAAACACAATTATTGAGATGCACAGATCATATTCAAAGGCGGTTGAACATGTAGATATCGAAGTCATTTACAAACATCTCCATTTTCATTTTAATCCCCCCTTTACAGAGCCTATAGAACATTTACATATTTTTTTTAGGTGGACTTCATTTTAATGAACCTTTTTCCTTTTTGAATAGTTCTCACATGATCTCGAGCATTAGTGGATCATACACTATAGGAGGACATGTTACTGCTTCACCCAATGTGTCTATATGAGCCACAATTTCGTATTCCATTCCACCAGTTAGTGCAATAGACACTCCTATGTCTATACCTCAAGCATCAAGTGTTCCCTTTCAGGGAATACTACCAGTCACATATTTTCTTTCCACCAGTTTACCTATATTTAATATGCCCCTTGTGACTCCATACATGCCTACGTCCGAGTTCATTTTCTATGGGGGACAAAGCCTTGGTTTCAATGCTAATAGAATATTTCCTCCTACTTTTGGTATACCCATAGGTAGTTCGGCTACACCTAATGCAAGTTTTACTTTAGGTTGGAATGTTAATCATAGGTTTGGCCCAATTGTTATCTTTCCAACTATTAGTAGGAGAAATGGGGTTGGGATATCTATGATCTCATATGGACCGTAAGGTTCATCATCTTTCCATCATAATAATTTTACCATTCTTGGCTACCTTGAAATTACCATATCTATCCTAGTTGAAAAATGACTCCATTCAACATCAACCACTTTGGCTAGTTATTCCTATGAAATTACCATCAAACATACCCACGTTTGATGGATATTATAGTGAATATCCTTCTACCTATACTATGACCTTTCACTTATGGTGTTATTAGAACTCCTTCATGGATGATAGTATTCGATTGCATATTTTATAGAGAACTCTGATCGAGAGCACTGTGAAATGGTATATTGAGTTACCAGGTGCCTCCTCTTATGGTTTTTCATATTTAGAAATGAATTTTTTTACCCATTTCCAACTTTTGATCCATTATGAAACCAAAACCAAAATTTTGACATCTTTATGTCAAAACACTGCTACTCATATCTCTGATCATATCCATGAGTGAAGACAATAACATAGGCTCACAAGAGATATAATTCCAAATGAACTTGTCATGAATTGGTTTGTTAAGTATTTATTTCCTAATATCATGAAAGATGTAGCTATCTCAAAAGACTTAACCGAAGATAAAGTTATACTACATGCTCAACATCTAGATTTGATTTATTCTTAGGTTGAAACATTGTATCAATTGATATCTCATGCTCCTCGATCATCTACATATCCTTCAAAACCTACCACGAGACCACGTGTAGATACTTTTGTTGGTTTTGTTCCCCATACTTGTACTGGCCATCTAGTGAGTCAAATGGGTTAGATGACCATATATTATAAATTTCCTACCACTACCCCAAAATCATAAAATGCCTCAGTCCCCACCCAAACCTATGAAATTCATTTTGTACAATCCACTAATATGAATAATTCTCAGTAACTTAGAGGGAAAAAAAAGAATAATATGAAAACTTCTACTCCTATGCAAGGGACTTCCCTTGATAAAAATGCTAATGCAGGAGGTAGTAGTGAGTCAAAGAAAATGAAATTTCCTTGCACGATCTACACTGAGATCATCCTAATCACAAGTGTCCTCAAATGGATTACATTCATAGATACTTATCCCAATAGAATTACCAACAATATCCCACTCTCCTAATGAATCATTTTCCCTCAGAACAATAACAAATGGTTGTGATGAACCCTTTACCTTAGCAAAGGGGAAATACCACAAATGTGAACGTCTACATGTGTGCCCATGAAGTTAATATTGATAATAGAGCTCATAATTATGATTTTATTGAGAGTGGTACTATATATGAGGCTATTGCTTCATCACATTCAGGTGGATCTTTGCATATAGAAAATCCATCCAATGATATAGTGCTTCCCCACCCAAAGGTGTCTTATGAAGGACTACGCACAACCCCAATGACTGACCCTCTCAACCTTACAATATTGTTGAATATTTTTCTCAAGAACCTTGTGATATGCCTTCCCTAGATTTCCTTAAGAGCTTCCTTATGTAATGCAAATCATTGTTTACCGAAATTGGTGAAGTTTATCCCTAAAACAATTATTTTATTACATTTGACATTTACTAGATTTGGCCAATGCTTCCTCACCACATTGCTTTCCAAATCCAAGTATCTTTGTGTAGGACAAACATATTCATATGCTTTTTTTGTGAAGGAGTCTCAACTTACATTATGTATTTTTCTTGTTGGAAAGTGTTGTGATGGAACAACAATTATTTTCCCCATTTTGTTTTTCAAATCTTAATGTGGGGATGCAGATTTTTCTTTCATGAGGTATCTATGGGTAAATCGTCATGTGCTCATTTGGAACTAAATATTGGATTCCCATAAAATTCTCTCTTTTCCTCCCTTATTACCTTTGTCGTCGTCGGGTTTTTCATCAAATATATGCACAAGCCTCCTTGCATATTTCATCAACGACAATGCCTCACAATGTCATTTTCGAAAGTTTATGACATGGCCTCATCATCATGCTCCTATCCATATTGTCGATGACGATAGTCACCTTCTCTCTCTTAGTCACTCCCAAACTCACACGTGACCCTCTCTCTTCAATACACCTCATCCTTTCCCCCCTCCTAGGTCCCTCAATTCAGTTAATGCATACGTCTTTCCTCTTTCGACACATGTCAAAGTTACAAAGGCTAATGCACTTAGACAATTTATTTTGTTTTCAGATTTCTCCCTGGGTTCTTCCCCTCCTTGGCGATGACGACACCACCCATGGCTATCCAACTATCACATCCTTTATCCTGAGGCTCCTATGAACTGAATCATTGTCGATATCACCTCCAACATAGATCTCACAAGGTCTATTTAATGGGTCCCCTCATTTCCACCTTGACATCTTGTCATCCTTAGTTATTGAAGTATTAATGCCCAACGACCATGTAATTGAACATTAAAATTAATGATCGGTCCCAATTAGACCCTACAATCACACTTAAATGGTCAATCAATTTTTGGTCGTCATCGGGGTTTGTTCTCACCCATGTTTTCACCTCTTGTGCTCATCATCTGCCGTCGATGACAGCTGCTATGTTTCCGCCCATTTTTCAAATTATCTCGCACCTTAATGGCTATAACCACCAATCACCCACGCATGAATTTACTCTCTATGTATGCCCCTGACCGATCCCAAGCTATTTCACACTTCTATTTATTGTGCGTGGTTAGGTGGGAATCGATGTTTTTTTTTTTTTTAAATGGACACTAAGGCTTGTATTCTTTCTCACTAGCTCACAAAGGTAAAAAACAAAAAGAGAGAAAATTATGTCTGCAATCCTCTATGATTTCTGTCTGATCGACTATCTCTCCTGGCCTGTAAATGAGTATGATATTATTTTTTCTTTTCAATACTATTATTCCAAGGCCGAGAAGACTCTGTTAAGTATAAATTTTTTCTTTGTGTAGGTGAAGAGATGTCCAAAATGCTCACTAGAAAAGAAAAATGACAAACCTATGGAGATCCTATTCTAGACTCCATCCCAGATTCATACACTATCTTTGATACCAATAGCCATGACAGGACAGAGCACTACCTCAGTTATGCTAATATTATGGACATGTTCAAGACTAAAGATTCCCTCAAGATGACCTAGACATTGAGGCATACAAAAATATCAGGAAGAGAAGAATCCACACAATAGTCACTTTGTTATAACCGTAATTTGCACCATACAAGCTTACCTGGCATCAAGCCATCTCGGATTCATTCTTTGCCAAAACATTGTTGAACAAATCTTCTTAAAAACACTTTTTATAAAGGCCCACACACCCTTCTCTATTAATGCACACATGTACATGCTCGCTGACCCAAAACAGCCTGCGTGTACCTACAAAAGCATGAAAAAAGGAAAGTTTCTGACGGAACACACAACTTTGGGTAAGTTAACTGAACCTTCCAGACATGCATGGCCAAGGGTTCGCCCAAATACCTAGCTTCTTCTAGCCTATAAAAGAAGGGTTAGGGGTCCCATTTGGAAGAGGAGAATCATAGTAAAGAAACTATACCCAATTGCATATTCCCTTTGTCCCAACCGTTTAGCCTTCCTTGTGCAAAGAGAGAGATAGAGAAAATAAGTTGGAGGACAGTAGAAGAGGAGCCCAAGACCAAGTTCGTGGAGCAGTGGTCGGCTTCATCATTGTAAGTAGATTTGTTGAAGTTAATAATAAAGAGATACTTTTCCCATCCCACCATATGAGGTTTTTATGATTTATTGTATACTTGTTTATTGAAATCTCTAGCCCATTAATCTATAGATCAAATGCATGTGGAGTTTGGTGCTTGTTTTATGTGAATGTAGGCCAGCCTTGGGAGGAGAGCTGCAATCAAAAAATGATCAAGCATAAGGAGGGATCTACATCAAATGCCCATAATAAGGTATATTCATTTAACTATGTATTTTCTTAAGAATAATGGGGATTAGGTCTGGGACGACGGTAGAAAGTAGATATCTTTAGGTCTTTTTTGCATGCATAATCTAACCCTAAGTGCTAGTCCGTAGAGGGATTTCCCACTCACAACCGAATTGGTGACCATACTGGGGAGATCTCTAGGGTTTCTGGGAATATTTTTTGGGTATTTTTAAAGAACTGGTTTCATTTCCTATTTTTAAAGTTTCTGCAAAAGTCTGAGCTAACAGAGATTTTGGTCTTCCATACCAGTTATCTCTGTTTCTTTTCTTGACTGCATCTTTTTTTTTTTGAGACCCACAGAAGTACATGCAGCCTGTATAAGGTCTGCATGTGTGTACCCGTGCCCTACCCTCACACAGCCCACGTGTACATGCTAGCTGAGGAGGTGTCAGTCGCGTGTATGATTTCAGAAAATTTCTTTTAAGGAGGCAGTCATCCTCTCCCTTGTCAGGAGTAATCCTTCTCAGGGTTTTTCTGGAACTCATTCTAGTCTCTGGTTTTTGCAATTTTGTAGCTTAGGTTTTACCTCAGATTGGCTTGTTCTATAAAAATTTCCTTCAATTGTTTTCTTTTTCTGTCAAAGTAAGTATCTGAGTCTTCAAGAGATTCTGGTTCTCAGTACCAGTAATCTCTGTCTGGGCTTGATTGCTTGTCCTTTTATTTTTTAGAGTTTCAGAAGTACACATGGCCTATATAAGGTCTACACACATATACACGCACCCTGACTTTACACAACTCGCGTGCACACACTTGCTGTTGAACTGTCAGCAGTGTGCCCGTAGAGAAATTTTTTGTTTAGGGTAAGACAATCATCCTTTCCTTTGTCAAGAGTTATACCTCTCAGGTTTTTGTGTCTCTGTCATAGCGGTCAGTAACTTGGGTTTGATCACAGCAATAGCTTGCTTTTTCATTAAAAGATTTCTTCTATTTCTTAGCTTTTTTAACTTATTTTTGGCTTGAATCGTGCATTCATCAGTTTCTTTTAGAATATTTTGTTATTTCTTCTTTGATTGGAAGAAAATATAAAAAAAAACTTAGTTTGTTAGATCTCTTTCTTTCCTAGCATTTTCTTTGCATTGTTATTTGAAAAAGAAAAATAAATTAGCATAGTGTTGTGTTTTCTTCTAATTTTAAAAAGCATTTCAAAAAAATAAAAAATAATAATAATTATAATCATTCTTTGCTAGTGTTCATATAAGTTTCATCATTTTTCGCAAGAGTCTTAACACCATCAGTTGCACTACCGTACCATTTTGACTAAATCAAGCCAGTAAAAAGAACGCTAATTAAAATTTACTAGACTTTATGTTTGTAGGGCCCATCAACTAGATTAGGCTAGAGCCTTGATTTAGGTTGGAGAGGAAACTCTTCAAGGCTATAAAACAAACATACGAGTCTATGATAAGGAGTGTAGAAGTCCAGTATCATGAAATTTATTCGGGACCCCCCTCTAACACAGGGGATAAACATGAGGTCGCATGTGGAAAGGTAGTGGAGATAACCCCTCCAAAGTTGGACCAATCATAGTGGAGAACACATATAGAGCGCTTGTCTTGGGATTCTGTTGATTGCATTTTCTACCATGCTTCATGGGTCTCGAATCCGTTCGAGGTCCTAAGTTGTCTTCTGGGCCACTTTCTTTCAATACCCTTGGTAGGTTTTGGGCTTGATACCCTGCTCATTGTGGTCTACCCGACTGTCGACTGTACCCACCTAGTGATTGTTCGCGTGTTGGCAACCTAGTTGCCTATCTTTCTAGTAACATACATAGGTGACTGCGGGGGTATACCATGGTACCTAGGATAGACATAGGGCCATGCTTTGCAGATTATACCCAGAGGGTGCTTCCATTTTCAATTTGCACTTGCACCGGTAAGTTGCTCTAGTGTTGGTTGGTGTAACTGTTCTTCCAACTAGTTAGTTGTTTGCTTGATTTTCCTTTAGGAACTTTTAGTATGTGCTCTGTGCTCCCTAGTTTTCCATAGTGAGTTAGTCAGTCGTGGCTTTGGGTCTCTAACCTAGGGTGGTAGACCACCCACTCCACCGGTCGTGAGGACTTTTTGGTCTTCCTCTTAGAAACGTGGAGCCGCCTTTTTATAGGCATTGTTTTGATACCACTGGTTCTTCAAAGTTAGTGTGTGAGACTTTTACAGATTTGACGATCCCGCAAGGGGAGAACCTGTGCATAAGATCTTCATGGCTAAATTTCTCGGTGATACAAACCAAGGAGCCCCTTCACAAGGGGATTCTTGTGCTTTTCCCTTCTTCGGAAATGTTGGTGTCCCTTTGATGGCCACTTTGTACATTCCTAGGTTGAATGTGGGATTATCGGTTTGGTTGCGTACCATTCCAAATGTCCCAAATGCTCTTGATGCTTCTCAGTTAAGAACTTTATGTCATGGGCACCCTGTTGATGTTTCTTTGTCAGCAAAGTCTTCTCCTCCTCCTTCTCCCGCCTCTGGTGAAAGTACAATTACTAGTAACCAGAAGTCTAAACGAAATAGAAAGGGGAAGAATAGGAAGAAGAAATCACCAACCTCTGCGATTCATGTTGGAGATAGGTCGACAAACTCTGCAATTCACTTTGACGACCAACACCTAGCCTTTGCAAGTTATGCTGGGGGAAATCACCCATCCTCTACAAGTCATGCTGGGGGAAAAAGTCCAGTCACTGCTAGTCATACTGGTAATAGGTCCGTAGCCTCTACAAGTCATGTTATCGACCCATCACCAACCTTTGCAAGTCATGTTGGAGATGTGCAACCAACCACTGCCAATCATGTTGGGGGCATTGATTCTATTGAGAAACCTAGATGGATAGGATGTAAGCCTAAGTTCCCTTGTAAGCTTTGCAAGGGAGATCACCTTACTCATTTATTCCTTGGCATTCCAGAGGTACAAAGATTGTGGTCCCTATCTGCAAGCTCTTCTGATTCTGAGTCTTCTAAGGTTTCCTCATAGTATATTCAACCATTGGTTGAGCAAGTGGTCATTCCAGTGCAGTCATTGGCTGATCCCACTCCTCTTTTGGGGGGTTAGGTGCCTTTAGACCATGTAGTCTCTCAGCCTATTCAACCATTGGCTGAGAAAGTGGTCATGTCGATGCATTCGTTGGCTGATCCCACTCATCTTTTGGGGGGTGAGGTGCCTTTAGACCATGTAGTCTCACAGCCTATTCATCCATTGGTTGTGAAAGTGGTCATGCCGATGCAGTCATCGGTTGATCCCACTCCTCTTTTGGGGGGTGAGGTGTATTTAGACCATGTAGTCCCGCAGCCTATTCATCCACTGGTTGCGAAAGTGGTCATGCCGATGCAGTCATTAGATGATCCCACTCTTCTTTTAGGGAGTGACATGTCTACCGACTATGTTTTTAGCATTTCCAGTTCAATACTTTCAGAACAAGGGGGCATTCTTCTCGTTCCAAGCACACCCCCTCCAATCCCTAGGATGGTTTCCTTTGATTGGAATGACCTTGTTGAGCCTCATCTTCCTTCCACCGCACCTTTTCAAATAAGGGTTGAAGTTAATTCAACAAACATTTATCGATGTATTGTGGATGAAGGAGCCTCTACAAATATTTTATCGTCCTCGGTTTGGAAATTCTTGGGATCTCCCAAGCTTGTGTCTTCCTCGCATGAACTATTGGCTTTTGACAGACGTCCTAGTGAATATTTGGGGGTTCCTCAGTTACCTATATATTTAGGTGGGAAGACTTTCCTTTTTGATGTTATAGTGGTGCAAGGTCCACTAGGTTTCAATATGCTTCTCGGGTGTGATTATGTATATGCTATGAATGATGTGGTGTCTACACTCTTCCAAGTGATGCATTTCCCTCACAATGGAAGCATTTTCACAATCGACCAAATGGCGTCTGATAATCACCATCCTAATTCAACATTGTTTCAGACTACCCCTTTATATGTTCCTAGCGTTCGTGTAGACTCTACCCCGCCACGGGTTAATTATGTGGCATCTTATCCTCGATGTTCAATTTCTTCTGAGCAGGAACCTATGAAATCATGTGTTCCCTCTCGAGACTTGGTCTCAACAATTGATCCATTGGTTTATCCAATGGGGGCATGGGAGCCCTTGTTTCCCCCTCTTAGTCCAAGTAGGCTTGAGTATCCTTCTAAGTCTGATCTCGTTGTTAGTAGATCCTCAAGCCCTCATGATCATGATTCTTTGCTGATATACTCTGCCAGTCCTGGTCAGAACCTCCATCGTCATATGGAGTATGGTCAGTTTACTTCACCCTTTGGGACTGTCGACCCTCGTTTGCATGATTTCTCGGATTTTGAATTGCCTTCGGATGAGGCTATCCTTGAAGCCATGAATACGGTTTCTATCCCGTAGGAGGACTTACACCATGGTTTGTGTTTTCTTCCCTTTTGGGAGACTTCCCAAGTTGATTATCGAAGAAACTCCTAGTCTGATCCTAGCAGCGGGCTCTACTTGATCCAGTTTCATACATGAGTTAAATCCCCCATTGGAGTCTTCTTTAATCCCTTTTCAGACTCCCTAAAGATGAAAAGATTGTTGAGTGACCTTGTTTCTTCACACTTGTTAAATTGGTCCAGAAGAATGTTCCTTACATGGGTCTTCTTTTAAGCCCTTTTCAAACCCTCTAAACATGAAAAGATTGTCGAGCAATCTTGTGGCCTTTCACGCTCGTTAAACTGAAACTTGAAGTCACATCTGTCTGACGGTAGTTTACCCCTTTTTCGGTCTAGATGGTCAACTGTATGAACAAAGGTATACTGTATGGAACTTCAATTCTCTAGAAGAGTACTCTCAGGTATCATTTTAACCCTTTTTCGGGCCTGAGGGACTAAATTTACATAAAAGGAACCCCCATGAAGTCCATAGTTAAGCTCTTTTCAGACTCCCTAAAATTGAAAAGATCGTCGAGTGACCTTATTCTCTCACACTCGTTAAACTAGTCCAGAAGAACATTCCTGACGGAGTCCATAGTTAAGATTTTTTCAGACTCCTTAAAAATGAAAAAATGGCCGAGTGATCTTGTCTTTATCACACTTGTTAAAATGGTTTTGAATAGATGTCTTGTCGGTGCTAGTTTACCCCTTTTTCGAACCGACTAGTTAATCTTCGAAAAAGGTACCCCAATGGAGTCTCGTTTTATGTTTTTTTAGGCTCTCTAAATATGAAAAACCACTGATCTTACCTTCTCTGGGCTCGTTAAACTTACATCGAAGGATGTTACCATTGTGTGTTTTGTTAACCGCATTTTCATACCTGCATCTTTGGTCTAAATGTCGGTTCCATGTTTCTCCCAACTGAACCATCTGAAGCATACCTTATACACAAGACTTGTAGCACGTTGCCTCTGCGTCTTAACACCCTTCGCCCCCGGAGGATTTTTCCCGAGTATCATTATTCTGAACATCAGTCTTGTCCTTGCACCTTGAACTTGTATGTTTGTAACACTCGTTCCTCCATTGTAACGTAACATTTCTTTATTCTTTTTTCCAAAATCATTGAAAAAGACAAAAAAATCAAATATACCCCAAAAAGAGGAAGGGAAAAGTATTTTCTTTATTGGCAGCACAATAAGTCACCCTTGGATAAAGAACGTCTATCCATTTGTTTGTCAAACTCCGGGATTTAATACGACCTTAGGAAGATGTTCTCACTACATAGAGCTGTGTCCTCCTCCATTTGGTTATTCTTCCAAACATATGGAGAGTTTGTGTTGCCTCCTGCCTTGTGAACTCATGATTAATGTCATGCTGCCTAAGTCTCATCATCTCGTTGTGCTATTGTCCAAGGAAAGTTTTTACCAAGCCTGAGTCGGCCCCTCTGCAATTTGTCTCTTGCCCTCATACCCGGCCATCCTGAATGTCCAATCAAGTCTTTGTTCGAAATCAATGAAGCCTTCAGTTTGATCATCAAGATTCTCTAGTCCATGATCGATGAGCCGTCGAAGATCTCTGGGTAGTGAAGTCATACACTCCTATTACACTCCTACTGAAGTTTTGAAGATTTTGAAGTTGTTGCTCGAGCTCTGAAGACCTCGTCTCCATCCATTAGGCCTTATCAGCTTCTAAGAAGATGGATACTCTACATGTATATCTTTTTGATTTCGAGATGTAGCTTTGTTGTGTATTGTTTGCGGCTACACTTTATATAGTTATATGACATGGATCTACAGTGTATTTGATTGGTAGCCATGCATTTATTTTATCCCAAGCATGGGTATGCCCGCCTCGGTGAGACAATTGTTATTGTTTTCAAATTTCTGTGGTGAGTAGTTTCGAGGTTTATTGTTGTATAATCCACAGTTGGTGTCATTTTTGTCATCGACGTTTCGAATCCGAATCAGGATTCATCATCAGGACTAATCGTCAGTTATAAAGCTTGTTGATCTTGGTCAATTAATAGTATATGCAGGACAATTTTGAGATTTGTAATTAGGTCGGCTAACTGTAATTCCCTATTTCTAAAACTAAGGAAAAATTAAATTCAATTTTAGAGTTAATAAATGATGGTAATTAGGTTATTGATAATATTTCATAATTCTAGGTTTTTGATAATATTATAAATAAGACTAGGAATTTATTAGTGTTGAGTTATAAATATAAAGGTCTAGGGTTAGAGTTATATTGATTTTGATTGAATTATTAATATTACTAGGGTTTCTTAATGGATTTTATACCCACCTCGGTGAGACAATTGTTATTTTTGCAGATGGCACCTCCCGATTTCTGGTTCCTGGGCTCACTTGTTCGGCACATCAGTAAAGATTGGTAATGTATTTCAGCCATCAGATGCTCTTCTGACCTCACACATTAGGGGGCATCTGTTATAACCCTAATTTGCACCATACAAGCTTACCTGGCATCAGGCCATCTTAGATTCCTTCTTTTCCAAAACACTGCTCAACAACTCTTCTTAAAAACACTTTTTATAAAGGCCCATGTGCCCTGCTCTATTACTACACGTGTGTACATACTCACTGAGCCAAAACAACCCGCGTGTACCTACAAAAGCACGAAAAAAGGAAAGTTTCCGACGAAACACACAACTTTGGGTGAGTTAACTGAACCTTCCAGCCATGCATGGCCAAGGGTTCGCCCAAATACCTAGCTTCTTCTAGCCTATAAAAGAAGGGTTAGGAGTCCCATTTGGAAGAGGAGAATCATAGTAAAGAAACTATACCCAATTGCATATTCCCTTTGTCCCAACCCTTTAGCCTTCCTTATGCAAAGAGAGAGATAGAGAAAATAAGTTGGAGGACAGTAGAAGAGGAGCCCAGGACCAGGTTCGTGGAGCAGTGGTCGGCTTCATCATTGGAAGTAGATTTTTTGAAGTTAATAATAAAGAGATACTTTTCCCATCCCAACATATGAGGTTTTTATGATTTATTGTATACTTGTTTATTGAAATCTTTAACCTATTAATCTATATATCAAATGCATGTGGAGTTTGGTGCTTGTTTTATGTGAATGCAGGTTAGCCTTGGGAGGAGAGCTGCAATCAAAAAATGATCAAGCGTAAGGAGGGATCTACATCAAACGCCCGTAATAAGGTATGTTCATTTAACTATGTATTTGCTTAATAATAATGGGGATTAGGTCTGGGACGACGAAAGAAAGTAGAGATCTTTAGGTCTTTTCTGCATGCATAATCTAACCCTAAGTGCTAGTCCGTAGACATATTTTCCACTCACAACACACTTGCATCGATATTTTTCCTTACAAAGACGTGGCCAAATGGTGTTTCACTTATCTATAAAAGGACACAGGGTTAATACTCAATGCTTGAGGTCTCCCAATCGTCTTGCTCAAATAATATGACATCGAGACTAGATATCAAACTCCATAACCAACAACGAACCTAAATGAGTCTTTCCTCTAACAAGAAAAGATTAATAAAGATAAATCCGACAACACAGAAGTCAAGGACACCGTTTTAGTAGGTACTCATACTATCATTGACCTAGATCCTAAAATTAATGTGGTCAATATACCAATAGAAGAATGCAACTCTTTGGATGCAATTCTAAGAATCTTGTCGCTCACCTTAGAAGGAATCAGGTTCGAAGGAGTGGTGGTCGCAGTTAGGGATTACTACTACAACCATAAGAACGGAGCCATAGATAAGAGGGACCCCAAAAGAAAAAGGGAAAATATAGAAGCAAGACAAGATGTTCTCAAAAGAAATATCAAATGGAAATTTGGGCCTGATGCAAAGGATAATGCTCTACAAGTGGCCTCGACACTCAGTGCCTTCACTGGGGTAAACATCGTGTCGATACATGAGCTCACCATAGCTTTATATGACACAAAATACAAGATCAGAGAGCTGGAAATGACCCTAGAAACCATCAAACAATTTATTTCCAGTGAGAAAACAAAGGAGATTCAATAGGCTAGGTAGGCTTATGAGGAGGAGATTAAAAAGTAATTATAGTCATAGGAGGAGCGTCTGCAAATTAAATTTATTGATTCGATGTCATTGGTCTAGAAGGCCCATGCTAGTGACATGCAACAGCTTGAAACCACACAAAATCGGGAAGTGACTAAACTCAAAGCATAGTTGGAAGAATTAAGGTCTTTCAATGAAACCGTTCAAGCCAAATTCCAGAAGATACAAGTGTAGAACGAAATTTTGAGGAAGACTATAGAATATCACCAAAGCCAGATAAATATTCTCAAGGCAGTGAAGACAAAATCCCTGGAGAAAAATGAAGGTCTTCGGAACATGTATAAAATGATTCTTGGTGCACTCGACAGAGTTCTGTTGACTAAATATGAATGAACGCAATTCGACTCTTAGGTGAAAGTTGTCCAGGAAAAGTATAAAAAATCCTTGGAGGCTTATGACATAATAATAGAATGGCAAGAATATCCACCAAAATTTCCATCCTCAGAAAGACTCTTGTCGTATTCTTACGAGTAGAGAATCTGTGATCACTGAATGATGGAAATAGGAATGGAAATGATCACCGAGGTGTTAAATACCCAGGGACAAGTCACAATATCCTACGTAGAGGTATGTAGATTGTCTGACGATCTACTCTCACTATTTGGAATGGATCCTCCGAGGGACATCAAGAAAACTTCATCGAACCAGACAATCATCGAAGATGTGGACACCATGAGGAACCTGGATCAAAGAGAAATCAAAGAGACCAATGAAATACATGCGTAGGTTATTAAAAAGAGACTAATCCAACCCTCCAAAATCATCACTCTAACCAAAAATTCCATGAAACGTGTTGATCAGAGCCTTAGAATGAAGATGATTATTCCCATGTTCAAGAGTTAGGATGACCTGGAGAGGACACAGTTTCTTCGAGTAGATTCCATACTTGAATACTTCAAGAAATGGATGGCATTCATAGACGTGAGGGAAAAATCGTCAGGGCTCCCCCGAAGGATGATTTTTCTAACTAAAATTTTGCAGGGTAAATTGGATTATCATAATTGTGCCCTAATCAAGAAAGGAAAGTTGGAGCATCTTTTCAATATCCCAACCGTTATCAATATGAGCATCAAAACATAGTCCCATGGCACCTCTGTAAATGGGATAATTATAATGAAACAAGGGATTTTGGTTCTTTTGTGAAGGACTCATATTTTTACTATTATCTGAATAGAATACTGAAGACATTTCGGAAGACAATGGATTTTACATGTATGATTGTGACTATTCTTTTCATGCATGTATGTTTTTTGATAATTGATGTTAATATTAGAACTATTTCTTGATTGATAATCTGTGATTTACAATCGTTGTTGTTTTTCTTTATGAAGCGAATCTGTAGCTTAGTTTTTCGAATAATTTTTATTGGATGCAAACAACTTCTTGGTCAATTTTTTATTTCACTCATGTCACAAATTTATTCTACGCAAGTAATATACATTATTCACTATATTCATCTATTTCGCTAGTTTTTCCCTTATCAGGATAGGTTAGTTTAGTTTTAGTTTTAAAACTGCATCTTAGAATAAGAATCATACACCTTAACTTAACTTTAGTTAGTTGTATTTACTTTTTTTTTTTTTTTTTTTTTT
>ML785317.1:122465-139920 GCA_009831015.1 Picea engelmannii | reverse complement strand
TCTAAGAAGCTTCGGTTCTCAGATTCATATTTAGTTAGTATTTTAGTTAGTAAGCCAGGCCAAAATATGGTTGGAAGCGCTACCCCAAACTAAAGTGGGTCTAATTGGGACCTGCCATCGGGCATTTTTCCTCATCTGATTGAAGGGGTCATGTTGACTATTCAAAAAACATGGAGCTAGAAGGAGGGCCACATAATTGAATGTCTACAAACATAAATTTAAATCCTTCTCGTTCTTCCCCTCAAGTAAGCTTTTCCTCGACAAGTGATTCCCACCAAGTTCACCCCGAACATATTATTTTCCATTTGGAGTATGTTGTGAACATGCCAGCTTAGGTCAGTACTCACCAAATTCCCACTCACCCCGAAACATCCTTCTCTTCCCCTCAACCCCGTGTCCTAACCATCTCGAATATCAAACCCATACTCAGATGCTCGACCAAACGAATGAACCACGCACTGACTAGAAACCTTAGCAGACAAACCAAACAAATTCCCTTGGACTCCTCTCTACCTAAAAATTAGGAATACCTTTGACATACAGATCCCTATTTTACAAACCTCGACTCCTATCAAGAAAACCATTCGGTTGGGACCCCTGAATATGGCATTCCTGAAGATACTTTTGATTTCCCCAAGGTTTCAAAATTTAATCTTGAATATCATATACTCACCAATGGGGGAAGAGGTAGACCACCCTCACCTCCCAAGTCATCCCATCACACTCCTAGAGATGATTCAGAGGACAACTTTGAAGAAAGAGACAAATTTGAGAGTGATCTCCAAGATAACCCTTATCATATCATTATATATCAGCCCAAGAACATGGCTAGAGAGAACGTGAAACAAGATCCTCTCCCTTTCCAGTCCTAGTTTTTTGGTGACATGGTCATTGTGCTAGGAATCCAACATGACATGTCAAGAGACCCTGGAAATTTCTTGCCTAAATTTGACCCTGACAAAAAATATTCAACCGAAAATCATGTTAAGAAATTCCTACTGGATATTAGGTTACAAAGAATTCATCATGAAGACATCATATACCATTTTTGTCCACTTACTTTTGAAGAAAAAAATGTCTATGTGTTATTTCTCTCTAGAATAATCCTCCATTTTGAATTGGAGAAATTTTGAAACCTCTTTCCTCCAAAATTTTGGGAAAAAAAACACACCATCCACCGAGGTTCTCAAACTCTCAAGAGTCAAGATGGAATTGAAAGAGTTAGTTACCGATTACAATAAATGATTCCTTGCTTTGTTTAAATGAATCCCATGGGCCTCAAAACCCGCTAAAGATGTCACTGTCAAATTCTAAACCTCTGGTTTACCCATTTCCATGGCCACGTTGTTGGTTGTGGAGCCCGATTATCTTCCTGATTCAAAGGTATTTTTTTTCAGCTATGTTTATACCCCATGAATAATTTACACCCTAGAAGAGTGTACACTCCTACACATGGGGGAGTTCAATGGGGGGATACTGCCTCTATGGGGTGCAGGCGAAAGTGGGTCCCCAACATGGGTTTGGGGCCGAAGCCCCCGAAGGAAAAATTTCCTTGTAAAAGTATATTGTAATTTCATAGTAAATCTAGACTGTTCATTATAAGGTTGTAGATCTGACGGTACAAGTTATGTTAGGGTGTTTTTCCCTAGAAGGAAACCCTCTTTCATGAGGGAAATGTATTACTGCTATGTATCATTTCAAATATTGTATTTTGAGATAGGATATTGTGAGAGAAATAAGAGGAATTTACATTGGGTTTGCTATAGGTTGTATCCCTTCATTTGTTGGATAATAATAAAGGAAAGACCTGGCAATTTCTCTAGTGGACGTATCCCACACTAGGTGAACCACGTATATCTATGTATCTATTGTATTGTGTATCTTCTGTGTTTTATTTTTGCATTTGTTTTATTTTATTTCTCCGTGATCATTTTTTTCTAACAACTGGTATCAGAGCGAAAGGTAACTCGCAGGAAAAGAGGGTTCCTAGTTCGAGTGGGAGAAATGGTGGAAGATGGAAAGTTTAGGGTTGAGAAATTTAACGGCCAAAACTACTAGTTATGGAAGATGAATATGGGATATTATTTATATAAGAAGGATCTATTCCTACCATTGGGTGGAATAGAAAAACATTCGACGACCATGAAGGATGAAGAATGGGAGGTTCTTGATAGAAAGGCACTAGGAACGATACGAATGAGCCTGGAAGCGTCAGTGGCTTTCAATATTTTGAAAGAAAAGACAACAAAGGAGCTGATGGATGCATTGGCTAAACTGTATGAAAAAATATCTACGTCCAAAAAGGTATTTCGAATGAAGAGACTATTTAATATGAAGATGTCAGAAGGTGGGTCTACTATAGATCATTTAAATGAATTTGATACGGTTACTAATCAACCAAGTTCTGTAAAATTGGACTTTGATGATGAGGTCGGGGCTCTTCTAATATTGTGATCATTACTAGAAATTTGGAACATCTTGGTCATCGTTGTAAGTAACTCTGTATTTGGTTCAAACACTTTAAAATTTGATGATGTTGTTGGTGTTATCTTTAGTGAGGTAATGCGATGAAAAAGCATAGGTGAGACATCAGGTAATGCGTTAAACATGGAGAACAGGGGAAAAGGAAAGAATAGAGGAAATGGCTTAGGGAATCGTGGGAATTATAGGAAGGGAAAATCCAAATCCATATTTGGAAGATAGAGTGCTGGAATTGTGGGAAGAAAATACATCTGAAGAAAGACTGTAGAGCTCCAAATAAACAAAGAGATGGACAACATGAGAAAAATCAAGAAGTAAATGTAACCCGTGATGTGTTACAAGATGCTTTGATTCTTGTTGAGTCTCCATTTTGAGACCTCTATTATCCTATATTATCCTCTATTTGGGTCAATTTTACCTATGACATGTTCATATGTTATCCATTTCCTCCACAAACCTACCTTGTGGCCTTGTCCATGTGCATAAAGAGGTAACCTATGTTAAAACATGATTTGTTTGATTTTTTTATTAGATTGGAATTAAATGGTTGATTATTATGCTCCTAATCACTTTGACTATTATTAAGTAGCTTTATGACAAGGTATAACTTCATCCGGTACTACTGTTGGTCCGGTACTGCAGCAACCCATTGATCTGGTACTCTGCCAGATCCGGTACTGCAGCAACCCTCTTGATTCGATACTCCGCCTGATCTGGTACTCCACCTGATCCGGTACCAGATCTGCGACTATTCCAGTACCCATATTTATTACTGTGCTAGTCTGGTACTAAACCCCTATCTATAGGATTAATGTGTTGAATGAGTATGCTGGTGGTGATTCCAAGAAATTAGTTGTATGGAAGTATCCTTAGATAGTTTTAAATCACGATAGACTTCATCACTCATGCACTTCATGTCATGAGGATGAAGCCCATTCCTTGAGATACGATGTGATTCATCGATTGTAATATTTTATAAACAATTGATAATTATCTTCAGACCTTTATTATAACGGCTAACCCTCTTTAAAAGGGATGTTGTGTATATGATAAAGAGAGTAGAAAATGATATACACTATTACACTAAGAAATGAAATATTGAATTACTGAGTCACTTGATCAATTGAAGGAGTACAAATGCTAGCTTGTGCAATTTATGAGTATGAGTAAAGTGTTGTAGTCTGTAATTTCTTCAGAGGTACCTTGTTGGTTCAGCAAGGGCCCACTGCCCCAACCAAGGTAAACCTCCTTATATATGTCTTAGTGTGACATAAGTTAATTGTGAGTGTGAAAACATAATAGTTGTGTGTTGGAGATGATTGTAAGTGTATAAAATTTCTGATATACAATGCATATTTATTTGATTTTGAATTAGTGTGAGTGAATGGTTATACTTGGAGAAAAGTAGATAATTCTATTTTCATTGATGTAGACTGATATTTAGTTAACAAGAGTTGGATAGATGTGTGGGATTTTTAAATAATCAATTGTTATTGTTTTGGATTTATGATTATGTTGTTCTCAGTAAGTGCAGGAACAATAAGAATTCATCTCTCACCTTCGTGCTCCATGTAATGAAATCTTTAGATCATATTCATTGTCTCCTGTCTTGAAGAAGTCTTGATTGCAATTTATTAGGCTATGATTCGTTTCTTTCTAAGAGTAATTAGAGTGAATTGTTAACATCCATTTCAATTGCTATAGGAAGCAAGGTCTTTGTTCATCTCTTCATTTCATGAGCTTATAATGAACATACTTGTTATCTAAGAAAGAACCTTTTCAATTGAGTGTTTGTTTGAGAGATTTACTGTAAATTTTATCTTATAAGTTTTGAAGTTGTGTGAAGTATTAAGATATTCCAAAACCGAGTGTTATGTTATTAATTGTTTCCTGATTAAGCTATGTACAACAAACATAGTTAGGTTACCTATTTTCAGCACATATGGTGTAACAACTCTTTTGATTACAAATCCTGGATTGAAATATAAATGAGTGCAATATACTAAGCATATATATACACCAACATTTTGGTGCAATTGTGAGGGAGTTGTAAATGGTAACATGTATCATTTTGAGTTTTTATTGGTTTGATGAGCTTGGATTGGATTTAAGGACAACTTGAGGGTGGAAAGAAGACGGTAATATGAGAGGTAAGAACTTGCGCATCCACTTTGGTGGGTTTTCTCCAAAGTCAGGTCGTCCTCTTACCTTTGGTAGTTAAAAGTTTGTTTTTCATTAGTATTAAATTTTCTTCTTTTTATGAGTAGATATAGGGATAGTAAAGGCAGATTTATTAAGATCCATCTGCCATTGGGGAAACACACAAGGTATTGGAACAGTTGGATATACCAAACAACCCAGTGGTCGAACCATCACTTAGAGGGGAGTTATCACAAGTACCCTACAACATGCTATTTGGAGATATGGAAGATGAATAGGGAAATGCAAACAATGAAATAGAGACATTTAGATTCCCAATATTAGACATCGCCAAAGAGGTTGCTATGAAGAATATTCCATTGTCCTCACTACCTCACTTCCATGGTATGTCAACAAAATATCCTGATTCATTTTTGTTTCAATTTGATATATTATGTAGGAGTTATAATTAAACTGATAATGCACAAAAACTAAAACTCTTTCTAGCCACACTAAAAGACTCAACATTAAGGTGGTTTATGAGCCTAGGAGAACACACTATATTATCTTGGGATGACATGAAGGAGACTTTCCTCCAAAAATATCAATATTATTGCAGACCTAGGGATGCTAGGAATGACATATTTAAGATGCAACAGTCTGAGGAAGAAAGCTTGGAAGATTACCTAGAAAGGTTCCTATACAACTACCAAAAGACAAAACAATTTTCCTTAGATATAGCCAAAATTAGGACCATATTCCTAAAGGGTTTGAGGGATGACTGTATTGAGGTACTAAACCTCATGATTTTTGGAGATGTGTATTAGAAACCATTTTCATACATTCTAGAGTATTGTAAAAGGTACTCCCGTAGCCAAGCCAAAATAGGAAAAAGTGTAAGGGATCCTATGAACATAATTACTAAACCCACACTAGGGAGTGTTACTAGGATAGAATTGGGGAATCTACTAGAAAAATTCAAAATAGACATCGTCAACACCATCATCTCCCAACTTGATACCATTAAAATTAAAAGAAAACAACAAGAAGAAAATTCTACTTTGGCAATTTTCTGTCGTTGGTGTAGGAAAAAGCATCTTGAAAAGGAATGTCCTATTAGTGTTATCGAAATATGTGTCCTTTGTACAGAAGATCACCCCACCAATGAGTTCCCTTCTTTACCTGGACTAAAATCCATTTTCAAGGGAGGGGGAGAACCTCATGAAACATCATACCCCCCCCCCCCCAAGAGGGCATGGAGACAAAAAAATCCCAACATGTTTGTAGATCATACCACACAATATTCACAACAACAATGGGTACCTCAAATGTCTTACTCCCAATGGTCACCTCAGAAACCAAAAATACAACCTTGGAAACAAGGATGGAGGGGGCATCCATATGGGAATGTTACCTTTCAACCAACAATCTTTCCCATCTACCCACAATACCCTTCCAATATCTCTTAGTTGCTACCAGGATTTAATTCCCCTGCTCTTCCTCTACCTCCACAGCTGCAACAACAACTTGCACTACCTATGAACCCAAATCTACAGTAACAAATGCAATTTTCACTTATCCCAAACCCTCCTCATCCTACCCTTATTCTTGCACAACCCATTCCTAATCCAAATAATAGACCTACCCAGCCTGTACAAAATATTGAAGTACAAACCTTCCCCACTTATGTGATATCTCCTACTTCATTTAATGGAATTCAATTGAGATCAGGGAAGGTTTTGAATAAACCAAATCCTACTATAATTATTCAAGAATAAGAACAAGTAGACAATCAAGCAGTTCAAGAAAAAGAAAAAGTAATTAATCAAGTAGTTCAAGAATAAGAACAAATGGATAACCAATCAGATGAAGAAAGATACATTTTTTTATGATAGGAAATTCCTCCTCACACTTCTCTACCAACATAAATACCTCAGAAAACTAATCCTCCTCCTTATCTAGAAAGATTACTCGTGAAGAAATCTGAGGTACCTCTAGGGCATAATCTAGAGACTGAACTTAGAAACATATGTGTAAAGATTCCCCTACTTCAGGCCATTAAGGAAATACCTATTTATGATAAGATTGTAAGGGATCTTTGCACTAAAAATTTAGGGAGGAAGAGGAGGGAGCCTCCTCTTATATAGGTGGTTGGACAATTATTAGAATTTATATCATAAATACCATCTAAATATAATGATCCATGAAATCTAGTGGTGACCATAGAGATTAATGGTGTTTATTTTCCAAACACACTTATTGATCTAGGATAAGCAATAAATGTTATGTTGGTTGGCACCATGAAAACGCTGCAACTAAATCACCTAAGACCAACACAGACTTTGTTGGAATTAGCAGACAAATCAATCATCAACCCAGCAGGAAGTCTAGATGATTTAACAATCACTTTGGCCTCGTGGGAATACACTCTGGATTTCTTAGTGATTCATCCTAAATGCTCCAAACCAGGACACCCAGTGGTGCTTGAACGACCTTGGTTGGCCAATGTCAATGCATTTATTAGTTGTCAGTTTGGAGAGATGACAATTTCCAACGGCACCCAAAGTCAAAAACTTATTCTCTTTCCTCCTACCCAACCAACCACTGAAGTTCCTCTCTGGTTGGAGAATCCCTATGGGGAGGAGGACTGTACTCAGCCCTTGTTAACACTTGAACAAGTAAAAGGAGTTCAAGAGAAAACTGAAGAGAAAATTTTAAGCCTGTTTTTGGCTGGTACAGATTGCATCGAATACCCTCCATCTTTTCCTGAATATACACATATCTTCAGCTTCGAATTTCAAAAAATATGGAAGCCCGCCACCTCTACAATAGCCACCATTTCACAAGTAGATGAATGGAAAGAATCAATTGTTTAGGCTGTTGACATCAGCCCTATAAAATCCTTGTATATCAATGCTAGTTTAGAAATAGACTAGCAACAAAAATTAATTCAAATCATTCAAGGGAAATCTGGTGCTTTTGCATGGGACTACTCTGACATGAAAGGGATTCACCCAGACACTTGTATGCATCATATTTATACCAATGACAAAATCAAACCTGTTAGGAAACCCCAAAGAAGAATGAACCCAACCTTAGAAGATATAGTGAAACAAGAACTCCAAAAACTCCTAAATGCCAATTTTATTTACCCTATATCGGATAGTAAGTGGGTATCCCCATTAGTTATTGTCCCTAAGAAAAATGGTAAATGGTGTATTTGTGTGGAATTTAGATAATTGAACAAGGCTACTTACATGGATTACTTTCCTTTTCCTTTCATAGATCAGGTCTTGGACACTTTGTCTGGGAAGAGGTATTTTTCTTTCTTAGATGGGTTTAGTGGTTACAATCAGATCCAAATTTTACCAGAAGATCAGGACAAAACCACATTCACTTTCCCATGGGGTACCTATTCTTATAGGGTTATTCCTTTTGGTTTGTGTAATTACTCTACCACCTTTCAAAGGGTTGTCTTGGCCATTTTCTATGATTTGACCCATGATTGTGTAGAAGTCTACATGGATGACTTCACAGTATATGGGGATGATTTCCAGCAAGCATTGGACACCTTGGAGAAAGTATTGGTTAGGTGTAAATAAACCAACCTTTCACTCAATCATGAAATATCTAGAATGATTCTCACTGAAGGAATTGTTTTAGGTCATCACATCTCTGATATTGGAATAAGGGTATACCCTACCAAGATTGACATCAACTCTCAAATCAAAATCCCTATCTCACAAAAAGAAGTCAAAATTGTTTTAGGGAATGTCAGTTACTATATGAGGTTCATTCAGAATTTTACAAACCTAGCTGCCCCACTGTTCAAACTATTAGCAAATGAGGTTGAATTTTGTTGGAATGAATAATTTAGAATAATTCAGAATAATGTCAAAGGATGGGAAAACCTACTGCAATTGATGAGATGCCCCTCCAAGCTTAGGTAGTAATTGAACCTTTTGAGAAATGGGCTTTGGTTTTTCTAGGACCCATTAACCCTATGTCTCAAAGGAAGAATTACATCTTGGTCTACACAGATTATGTGACCAAATGGGTGGAAGTTAAAGCTTTATATTCTGGTAATGAAAAATCTATTGTGGATTTTATTTTTGAAGAAATATTTACTCGTTTTGGTGTGCCTCGAGAAATAGTATCTGACAAAGGAACCCAATTAACCTCCAATTTGGTCAAATCTCTTACTAAAAAGTATAAAATCAAACATAGAAAATCTTCACCTTATCACCGTCAAGAAAATGGGTAGGTGGAATAAACTAACAAGGTGATAGAATCTATTCTTACCAATACTATTCAGCTACATCACAAAGACTGGGTTGATAGGTTGCCTAAGGCCTTATGGGCCTATAGGACAACTTGGAGAAACACAACAAGCCATACACCTTATGAGTTGGTATATGGGAAGCAAGTGTTGCTTCCCATAGAATTTCAAGTGAAAACCTTTAGGAATGCCATGCAATTAGGGATGGATTTGGATGAAGCTAAAAAAAAAAGGCTATTGCAATTGAATGAGCTTGATGAGATCATAAAATATGCTCTTCAAAGGACTACCCTTATACAAGAACAAAGGACCAAATGGCATGATAAGTACATCAAGAAGAAGTCTTTTCAATCAGGTGATTGGGCCTTACTGTGTGATAGTAGGTTCAATAATTTTAAAGGTAAATTATCTACTAGATGGTTGAGACCCTATGAAGTTGATACCGTTTACGACAATGGTTCAATTAAGATAAATAATATTCATGAGAATCAAACCTCCTTTGTTGTGAATGGACATTGACTGAAGGTTTATCATAAGCCTCTATCCAAAGAGGATTTTATCAAACATGTTCTTCAAATTTATGAAATGCAACTGGTAAGCAAGGGGATTTGTCCTCATGTTGATCCACCACTGTAAATTTTTCGTGTGAATTAATTTGGCCCTATACATATCTGTAAATAGGTGTGTCATTAGATAGAAATTTTGGTGTTACTAACAAAACAAAAAGTTGATTGTGTTCTCATGTAGATAATTGAATAAGGAGGACATATGCCAGGTCTAGGTCTACCCTTTCATCCAGCCCTGATGGATAATTTTTGGAAAAGGATATAAATGGAGTTTTCTTTAAGTTTTTCAGAATCCTAAAAATTGAAAACATCAACGAGCATGAACTGGCCCGGGCTTAAGAAAAATCCATGGGATAATAGATGGAGTTTTCTTTAAGTTTTTCAGACTCCTAAAAATTGAAAACGTTGGTGAGCAGGAACTAGCCTGGGCTCGAGAAAAATCCACAGGAGAGTTGATGGAATTTCCTTTAATTTTTTCAGACTCCTGAAAACTAAAAACACTGACAAGCATTAACTAATCTAGGCTCGAGAAAAATCCACAAAATAGTAGTAGTTAGGATTACATTTTTCTAATAAAAATGAAGTGGCAAGAGTAGCATTGATCAACTTGGTTCCAAAAAGAGGAGGATTCTGAATCTCAACATGAGTTTGTCCAGCTACATAATACCTTCTTGTTACAGAGATTGGGGCCTAGTCATTGAATTCTTTTGCCTTATTTTTTGACACTTATGCTGCAAATTCAGAATTTTTGTGCCAAGTAATGTTACATATTTTACCTACATGGTCTTTTAGTAGAATCAAATCACATGTTCTCTTCCATGGAAATAGGAAAAACCCAACAATTTCTACAAAATGAAGCCTACAAAGATCCAGTCTACAAGAACACACAACCATGTACCTTATCCAATTCTCATTGAGTACCGGAATACAATTTTTTGGTGATCCAGTACTGGATAACATCTCTGTGTTATTCTGGTACTGCAAACAATGTTCACCTCTATGCTCATCCAATACTGAAGGAGAAGGCCTATACTGTTCTGGTATTGTAAAGATGTTCACCTCTATGCTCATCCAGTACTATGAAGGAAGGTCTGTGATATTCCGGTACTGGGCAAAACTCTTCGATGATCCGATTCTGCAACAAATTCACCCTTGTGTTCATCTGATACTTAAGGAGAAGGTTTGTTCTATTATGATACTACAACAACTCTTTGCAGTAGTCCAACACTAAGAATTGATCCAGTACTAAGGTTTTATCTAGTATTGGAGATGAAGTTGGTAATCCTTATCCTATAATCAAATTCTTTCTACTCGATATAAAATGCTTTAAGAAATAGGAGGTATAAACTCAACATTTTTTCTATTTTATTAAAGAATTAGACTAATTATGTATTAAACATATGGTTACTCTTACGCATCTTCCTATCCTCAATTATTTCACGCTCCCTACCATGAACTTATGCAAGCCCTCGTATACATATCCTCATATAGAAATCATTCATATGCACCCGAAATGTTGAGAGTATGAGGTAATTGTACCTCTAACATGACCAATTTCATTATTTCTGATTATATGGTGAAGAAATGACATAATTCCATCATCCAACATCATGTCATATGAATGACTTAAAGAACATCTTAGTACATGTCAAAACACGATTCCATTTTGATCACGATGACATCAGATGATTTCATACTTGTGAATTTCAGTCATAATTACCACATATTATGTAATCATTGCCCAACACTCTCGTGAACACGATATGATGCCAACCTCCATACGAGTCTGTAAGTTATTCATGAATTCAAATTATCTCACCTTGCCATCATTACCATGGATTGGACCGTTGCAATCTGAATCTTAACTTATAAACGCTCCTTTGGATGGCTTTTCCATCTAGATGAGCGTTATTTACCCATTTTATTGTCACACCATCTCCATTTACACTGTGTTTTGTCCCTTCATATCGTTTGCATACTTATCCTCTTCCGGTACTCTATCATGGGCTGCACTTATCCGGTACTCAACCCTCGATCCTTTGTTTTGTTCCCTCATATGCTTTAAGAATTGTTTTAAGAAAACATGGGGGTTGATAGACATGAACCTATATTCCAATTATACAGGGAGACACAAGAATACCAAGATTGCAGGGAGAGATTTGAACAGGCCGGTTGGGTTCCATTTTTGGAAAAATTCAAAGGCTATCATGAGGGAGTCTCTCTTGGTTTTGCACAAACCTATTACAGAGAGAGTGTTTAGTTTGGGGATATGAAATTAAAAATTTCAGAGACCACCATAGCAGAAGAAACATGCTTACCTTCCTCTAGAGAGAAATATTTTAAGGGGGTGATCATTGACAGGAAGCTTTGTGAGAAGTTTCTAAGGCCGAAAGATTAGGACCCCAATTGGACTAAGGCCATTTATCAGAGTTACATTAAGGAAGAATATTGGACAATGCTCATTAGTTTGCATATATTTCTCACTTGTGAAGGGAGGTATGTCGTGACCTTCCTATACCATTTAAATTTTTTTTCACGTTATGAAGGAGGGCCACAAATTGATTTCCCCCACTTCCTCTAGATGCGTTTAAATAAAATGGTGAGAGGATTCAAATCGACATCTAAGAAACCCGAAACTAGTATCCATCACCATGTCTTGATGAAATTATTGGTAGTCCATGCATTGAGAAAACAAGGCAGTAGTTGGAAACAAATCCTTCAACAAAAAGTTTCTCAAGAAGGAGTGTCTAAATCTATAGAAGAGCAAGAAACAGAGGCAGGTAGTGAGGGGTTAAGTAGAAAGACAAAGAAAAACAAAGGGAATAAGTTAGGGGGTGAAGAAGCTACAGTTACACCTAGTTCATCCCATCCTATTGTTGAATTGGATAAGGATAAGTATGTTATGGAGGAGCCTACTGAATCCAAGAAAAAGAAAACCTCCCAACCTCAAAAAAAAACTTTGGCCCTGATTCCAAAAACTAAAAGGCAGCAAGGAAAGGACTCTGGGAAAGGTGAATGCTCGGATAGTGCTCATGAGGGAACCATTGAAATATCACCAGAGCCAGAAAAGGCCCATGAACTAAACAGTCAGATCAGGAAAAAGTGTCAAAAGAATGATGTGCCATAGGAACAAATCGTAGAGGATGCCACTATGTCTAGGAAGGAGAGGCCTTCTCAATATAAGGGAACAAAGAACAACCTCGATCCCTACAAATCAATTTCCACAAAGTGAGAGGTGAAAAATAAAGAAACCTGGTCAAAAGGAAGTTTCATATGGTGCCCCCGAGGAAACTATTGAGTTCCCTCAAGAATCGGTTAATGAGTTGGAGAAGACACCTGAAGCAACTATTGTGTTTCCACAAGAGCCAATTAGTGAGCTGGAGAAGACTCCTAAGGTGAAAAGTGGAAGTAAAAGGAAGCTTAAACTAATGAAGGTTAAAAAAAAACAAATCTCAGAGCCTACACCTCAGTCCTCCAGAGTGGAAGAAAAGAATGTTCAGTAAGAAAAAACTCCAGAACCTACACTTCGGTCCTCTAAGGTTAAAATGATATATGTACAGGAGAAACAAATCCCCATGCCTATAAATTCTATTAAAACAAAGAAGAGGAATTTGTTTGAAGAGACATCCACCCTTGTCAGCAAATTTGAGGATGCCTCACTTCCTATACGAAGAACCACAAGGAGCATGGAGAAATAGATAATAGTTCCACATGTGCCTTCTCTTTCAGAAGAGCGTATTGATATTATGACTTCTCTAGAGAAATAAAGTGGCTATGGAGCAACGATCAGTGAAACTGAGGGATTAGTGATAGAAACCTTGAGAGGTTTAAGAAAGGAAAAATAAGCCCGAAGAGAGGTAATTAAAAAAACAACCACATCTGATCTTGACAATTCCCTGAGAAAACAACAATTGATAGTGAAGGTTGGGAAAATGAAAATAGAATGAGAAGCTGAAACAAGAGGTTACAAAGTATCAAGTGTTGGATAGGCATATTAAGGTAGAGAATGCACAATTGAAAGAATATAACCTAAGGTTACAAGATGCACAGGAAGAAGTCTCTTCTAAACTCAACAAAGTTTTATGTTTGATCCAATACACCAGGGTGATTAAGAAGGAACTTAGGAGTTAGGCTTCTTGGTTCAACATTCTATAGCCATAAAAATGATGTTCAGATAGGATGGGAGACAGTTCGGTTTTTCCAAGTTTTGAGTATCAGTTTTGACATTGTTGCATGAGGACATGCAATGACTTTAGCATGGGGGAAATGTTGAGTCTCCATTTTGACACCTCTATTATCCTATATTATCCTATATATGGGTCAATTTTACCTATGACATGTGCATATGTTGTCCATTTCTTCCACAAACCTACCTTGTGACCTTGTCCATGTGCATAAAGAGGTGACCTATGTTAAAATATGATTTGTTTCATTTTTTGATTAGATTGAATTAAATGGTTTATTATTATGCTCCTAATCACTTTGTCTATTATTAAGCATCTTTATGACAAGTTATCACTTCATTTGGTACTACCACTAGTCTGGTACTGCAACAACCCACTAATCTGGTACTTCGCCTAATCTAGTACTGCAACAACCCACTTGAACCAGTACTCCACTTGATCCGATACTCCACCTAATCCGGTACTCTACCTGATTCAGTACTCTACACTGATCCAGTACCAGCTCTGTGACTATTTTGGTACCCTGATTTATCACTATGCTAGTCCGGTACTAAACCCCTATCTATAGGATTAACGTGTTGAACGAGTATGATGGTGGTGATTCCAAGAAATTAGTTGTATGAAATTATCCTTAGACAGTTTGAAGATCACGATATACTTCATCACTCATGAACTTCGTTTCATGAGGATGAAGTCCATTCCTTGAGATACGATGTGATTCACCAATTGTAATATTTTGTAAATAGTTGATAATTATCCTCAGACCTTGATTATAACAGATAACCTTCTTTAAAAGGGATGTTGTGTAGATGATAAAGAGAGTACAAAATGATATACATTGTTACGCTGAGAAATTAAATATTTAATTACTTATTCACTTGATCAATTGAAGGAGTATGAATGCTAGTTTGTGCAATTTATGAGTATGAGTAAAGTGTTGTAGTATGTAATTCATTCAGAGGTACCTTGTTCATTTGGAAAGGACCCACCAGCCCAACCAAGGTAAACCTCCTTGTACATGTCTTAGTGTGACATAAGTTAATTGTGTGAGTGTGAAAACATAATAGTTGTGTGTTGCAGATGATTCTAAGGGAATAAACTTTCTTAGATACAATGCATATTTATTTGATTTTGAATCAGTGTGAGTGAATGGTTATACTTTGAGAAAAGTAGATAATTCTATTTTCATTGTTGCATATTGATATTTAGTTAACAAGAGTTGGATGTATGTGTGAGATTGTTAAATAAGAAATTGTTATTGTTTTGGATTTATTATTATGTTGTTCTCAGTAAGTGAAGGAATGACATACATAGTTAGGTTACCTGTTTTTGGCACATATGGTGTAACAAATCTTTTGATTACAAATCGTGGATTGACATATAAATGAGTGCAATATACTAAGCATATATATACACCAAAAATTATTTTTGTAGATAATATTTCTGAGCTATGGGTAGTAGATTCAAGGGCTTCATTTCATGCCACACTCCATAGGAAACATTTTCTAGATTATTGTCAAGGTGATTTTGGACAGGTTCATTTGGGTGATGATGCACCATGCAAAATTGTTGGAATGGAAAAGGTAAAAATAAAGAAAGGAAATGGAAACCAATGGTTGTTGAAAGAGGTAAGACATGTTCAATATCTAAGGAAAAATCTAATTTCAACAAGGACGGTTGAAAGTGAAGGTTGTATATCCATATTTAAAGATAAGGTGTGGAAGGTCACCAAAGGATCATTGGTGATAACAAAAGGAGAGAAGGTAGGTACATTGTATTTATGTACTAGTAATACTAACTATTCTATATATTTAGCTTCTACATGAGTGGATACAACACTATGGCATCATAGACTTGGACACATGAGTGAGAAGGAGATGCAGATACTTAACAAAAGAAATTTGTTTCCAGATCTTAAACAAATTGATTCGGATTTATGTGAGCATTGTGTTTATGGAAAACAAAAGAGAGTCATATTTCTCAGAGTCGGAAAAGAAAAGAAGAGTGAAAGGTTAGAGCTTGGGCATACAGATGTATGGGGACCAACTCATGTATCATCTCTTCGTGGATCTCATTATTATGTTACTTTTATTGATGATGCAACTAGAAAAACTTGGGTTTATTTCATTCGACAAAAATATGATGTTTTTGATACTTTTAAGAAATGGAAATCTTTGGTTGAGAATGAGACAGGAAAAAGGTTGAAGTGTCTTAGATTAGAAAATGGAGGTGAATATTGTAGCAATGAGTTTGATGATTATTTTTCCTATCATGGGATTCATAGAGTGAAGACAATTCTAGGAACACCACAAGAAAATGGTTTGTCAGAAAGGATGAACAAGACAATCATGGAGCATGCAAGGAGTATGAGATTACAAGTTGGTTTTCCCTTACAGTTATGAGAAGATGTTGTAGATACTGTTTTTTACTTAATAAATAGAGGACCTTCAAGATCTTTGGATGGTAGAATTCCAGAGGAGGCATGGAAATATAAAAAGGTAAACTATTATTTTTTGAATACTTTCGGTTGTGAATCATTCATTCATTTGTCCATATTGATAAATAAAATAGAACAAAGCTTGAGGAAAAATCCAAGAAGTGTACCATTATTGGATGCATTGTTAATGATTTTAGTTATCGCTTATGGGATTATGAAAATAACAAAATCATTAAGAGTAGATATTTCGTATTCAATGAGAAGGTCATGTACAAAGATCAATTGCAGGGAAAGAAACAGGAAAAAGAAAAACTAGAATACACAGTTCTTGATGAGATCACTGAAAACGAAATTCCAAAGGTACCAGAAAATCATAATGTACAACAATAGGATCAACGGGTACCTCAAAATCTTGCAAGTTTTCTTAGAATATATACCAGGTTAACTATGTTGGAGTTACTTCACACACACCTAGGATTTATTTTTCCTAAAGTTATTCCTTGTTTATTAGTCATAATTAGTCACTTTCCAGTCTCCTATATTTTAGGGGAGAATATTCCACCTGGAGAATATTCTCTTTTAGTTGACACTTCAGTTTGACTAGTTGAGTTGAGTTTAGATGTTGCATTGTTTTTGTCACCATGCAACATTGGGATCATCACCAACTCACTACTCTTTGTTTAGTCAGTTAACTGAAGACTAGTTGACTAGTTAACTCAGCTAGGTGGCAGTTAACTCCCGTAACTGCCTGAGAGACTAGACTAGGTGGCAGTTCACTCCCGTAACTATTGGTGTGTGTCTAGATCAATCTATACCACCACTATGGCTCATTAGTTACTCATGTATCTTATATATATTGTAAATTATTCACTCTTTGAGTGTGGAATACAGTTAATGAGAATTCTTCCATTCTTTCTATCTTGCTTCTTCTCTCTCAATTTATCTCTGCAAATGTGTGTGGTATTTTATAGTTAGATATATTCTGTGTAGGTTCAACACATTTACATGGTATCAAAGATGACGATCTGCTAAGTAAAATCTACACCAAATCATTTTTTGTAGGTACAAAAGATTGAAGACAACAAAAGATGGATTATTCACCGGAAATACTTTTCACACCTCATAACAATTTGGAATGGAAGCCAAAAATTCTACTTCATCTTAGATGCAGAGGATTATAAAAAATTACTATGGTAATGGAAGTAGAGCCTGATTCTGCCGATGATAAAAATGACTTTCTCAATAGACAAGATATGGCCATAGGAAGTATCGGCATGTATGTTTCTCCCAAACTTTTCCATCAAGTATATGAAGAATCACAAGGATCAACTCCAAATGAATTATGGACCAGATTGGAGGTTCTATTTGG
>ML785317.1:82023-122415 GCA_009831015.1 Picea engelmannii | reverse complement strand
GCCATCAGAAGATCAAGCCTCTTATTATGAAGAGTCTTCTACAAACGTTTTTGCAGAAATTAGTATTCCAATAATTGAAGATGATGTCTACTCCATTTCAGATTTATTTTCTGAAATTCATGTGGAAGATATATGGCATGCATATCAGGAGTCACATGCAGACACTGTTGCATGCACCATGCATGCATCTCAGGAGACAAAAAGGGAGTCACGTACATCAGATGCCATTCTGATATTTTATGAGAAATATTTGCAGAAACAAATTGGATATTTGAATTCCTCTCAGGAAAATATCCAATTTCAAAAAACAAATCGTCTGAAACGGAGTCTAGAAAGTGAAGTTATGATTGTTTTAATATCAATAAAATTTCAACATTTTTCTGGAAACGGCCGCACAGTTTTCAAAATTTCATCCAAAATTTATTTGGATATTATTCATTACAAGAAGATAAAGTGGATATGTGTGGAAATATCAATGATACATATACTTCATTAGATCCATGCAAACATCTACATCTTCAACAAAATCTTCAAAGAGCACAAACTTGCACAGTTGTGAGGTCTTCTTGGAGTGAAGGACATGGTTTCTTAGCAACTGCCTTTTGTTCCTTATAATTTTTTATTTTGTACATTGTAATTTGAGGGGGGGTTTTGTTCCCATGAGGTTTTCCCTCTTTCCTCATTTATTTCATTGTATCTTTTGTATTTGGGTACCTAACATGGCCTCGTAGCCGGGACCCATTCTTTATTTTCACCATAGTGATGTTCAGGGGGGGTGTTGGAGTTACTTCACACACACCTAGGATTTATTTTTCCTAAGGTTATTCCTTGTTTATTAGTCATAATTAATCACTATATAGTCTCCTATATTTTAGGGGAGAATATTCCACCTGGAGAATATTCTCTTTCAGTTGACACTTCAGTTTGACTAGTTGAGTTGAGTTTAGATGTTGAATTGGTTTTTTCACCATGCAACAATGGGATCATCACCAACTCACTACTATTTGTTCAGTCAGTTAACTGAAGACTAGTTGACTAGTTAACTCAGTTAGGTGGCAATTCACTCCCGTAACTGCCTGAGAGACTAGACTAGGTGGCAGTTCACTCCCATAACTATTGGTGTGTGTCCAGAGCAATCTAGATCACCACCATGGCTCATTAGTTACTCATATATCCTATATCTATTGTAAATTATTCACTCTTTCAGTGTGGAATACAGTTAATGAGAATTCTTCCATTCTTTCTATCTTGCTTCTTCTCTCTCAATTTATCTCTGCAAATGTGTGTGGTATTTTCTAGCTAGATCTATTATGTGCAGGTTCAACACATTTACAAATTAGACCCCCTGGATTATGCTCTCCTTCATTGTATTATTTATAGTTGACTGATTCTGGTGAACCAGAATGTTATGAAGAGGCAATGCAGGTAGACACCAAAAAGAAGTGGGAGCAAGACATGAAAGAGGAAATGGATCTCTTGGTAAATAAATAGACTTGGGACTTGGTTCAGTTGCCTGTAGGAAAAAGAGCATGGAAAAATAAATGGGTTTACAAGTTAAAGAAAGAAGTTGGAGGAAAAAAGAGGTACAAGGATAGACTTTTTATAAAGGGGTTTTCACAAAAGAAAGGTATATATTTTGATGAAATATTTTCTCATGTTGTTAAAATGACTTCAATTAAAACTATTTTAAGTCTTGTGGCAGTAGAATATTTGCATCTTGAAAATTTATATGTAAAAACAACTTTTTTCCATGGGGATTTGGAGAAAGAGATTTATATGCAACAACCATATGGGTATGAGGTCAAAGGGGAGGAGAATTCGGTATGCAGGTTGAAGAAGAGCTTGTATGGCCTAAATAAAGCTCCAAGACAATTGTATTTGAATTTTGATAGGTTTATGACAGAACATGGTTATACTAGATGTCATTTTGATCACTGTTTTTATTTTAAAAAGCCAGAAAATGGAAGCTATATTATCTTGTTATTGTATATAGATGACATGCTTGTTGCAGGGTCTAATATGGAGGATATAAATGTGCTCAAGAAGAAATTAGCTAATTCATTTGAGATGAAGGATTTGGGTTTTGCAAAGAAAATCCTTGGTATGAGAATAACAAGAGACATGAATAATAGAAAATTGGCATTATCTCAGGGTGAGTACATAGAGAAGGTGTTGGAGAGGTTTAGAGTGTAGAATGCAAAACCAGTTTATAAATCTTTGGCAAGAAATTTCAAATTAACTAAGTAAATGTTTCCCAGGACATAGGAGGAGATAGAATACATGTCCAAGGTCCCTTATTCATCAGCAGTTGGAAGTTTGATGTATGCAATAGTTTTCACAAGACCAAATATTGCACATGCAGTGGGAGTTGTGGGCAGGTATATGAACAATCTAGGTAAAGAACATTGGGAGGTAGTAAAGTGGATTCTTTCTCAGGTATTTGAGAGGTGCTATTACTCATGCATTATGTTTTGGAGGTTCAGACATTGTTCTACAGGGATATGTTAATTCAGATATGGCAGGTGATAAAGATAGCAGGAGGAGCACCACAAGGTATGTTTTTACTGTAGGTGGAACAATAGTAAGTTGGATTTCGAAACTACAAAAGGTTGTTTCACTTTCAACAATAGAGGCAAAGTATGTTGCTACTACATAGGCTAGTAAAGAGATGATTTGGTTATAGAGGTTTATGGAGGAATTGGGAAAGAAGCAAGAGAATAACAGGTTGTACTGTGACAATGAGAGTGTCATTCATCTTACAAAGAACTCATCTTTCCATTCAAAGACTAAGAATATACATCTTAAATACCATTTCATACGATCCATCTTAGAATATGGACATTTGAAGTTGGAAATGATACACACTAGACAGAATCCTGCAGACATGTTAACAAAGGGAGTAACGAGGGAGAAGTTGAGTTCCTTCTCAGTTTCAGTCGGTCTTCAAGAATGAATATGAAGATGAGAAATTTTCCAGGTCCAAGAAGGATCACAGTCCATCATATACAACATCGGTGGAGTTGTTGAGATCAGTCTCCAAGTGGAAGATTGCTGGTAGTGGAGCCTGATTATCTTCCTGATTCAAAGGTCTTTGTTTTCATCCATGTTTATACCCCATGAAGACTTTACACCCTAGAAGAATGTTCACTCCTGCACGTGCGGGAGTGCAGAGGGGGGTTACCCCCTCTACGATGTCTGGGGGAAAGTGGGCCCCCGAAGGAAAAATTTCCTTGTAAATGTATATTGTAATTTCATAGTAAATCTGGACCATTCATTATAAGGTATTAGAACTAACGGTGAAAGTTATGTTCGGGTTTTTTTCCCTAGAAGGAAACCTTGTTTTATGAGGGAAATGTATTGTGGATATGTATCATTGCAAATATTGTATTCTGATATAGGAGACTATGAGAGAAATAAGAGGAAGTTATAACAGGTTTGTTGTAGGTTATATCCCTTCATTTGTTGGATAATAATAAAAGAAGGACCTAGAAATTTCTCCGGTGGACATAGCCCACACTGGGTGAATCACATATATCTATGTCTCTACTGTATTGTGTATCTTCTGTGTTTTATTTCCACATTGGTTTTATTTTATTTCTCCACGATCTTGTTTTTCTAACACATGTATGTGAAAAACTTTGAAAAAAACACTCTAGAAGAATCTTTCCAAGAAGCCCTTAATTTTGAGAAAAATATGTTGAGTTTAAAAGGTATTTATAGCTTAGAACCATCTAAAGATAAGGATAAGGGTAAAGTTTCTACGTCTAAACCCGGTGAAGATAAGAAGCCTACTAATTCGATGGATGTGGAATCTCTTCATATAATCATTAAGACGTTATCCAATGACTTGGTTGACCTAAAAAGGGGCAGTGGAGAGGGATCTTCTAACCATAAAAGATTCCTTAAGTTTTCCCCCAAGAAAGATAACAATGCTCCACCAACAACCAAAACCACCCCTTCTCATATGAAAGGCATCAACATGGAGGATATTTTCTAGGCCCTTGAAACCTGGGAAACAAAGAATATGACTGAAACCACTAATGAGGGAGAAGGAATTCAAGAACAACAAAAACAACCCCAAGAATCTAACGAGCATTTGGAACAACAATTAAACTCATTTTGGGACATAGCTTTTGGAGAAGATGAAGAAGAAGCATAAGAAGTGCACATCTCACAAAACGTCGTAAACAATAAGAATACCAGTAAGAATATTTCTAATGACACCCCCATTACCACTAATTGTACTTCTCCCACTGTATCTACTCCCAAAAAATCTTCTCCTTCGACCAATACTACTCCTAATTCATCCAAGACCACACCTTCCAATCCCAAAACAATAGATCAAGCAACGAAACCAAATATTTCCCCTACACCATTGGCTAGGTTGGAATATGACTTTCTAGAAGATCTAAAGAAAACGAAAGATAACATTTATTTGTTTGAACTCATGAAAATTCCACAAATCCAAGAGAATTTTATCAAAATTCTGCAAGGAAAAACGTCTCATGGCACAAAGGAAGCAAACGTTGGAACCAAGAAACGAATCATGGAGGTAAATTTGACTGACAACAACACTCCATCTAAAAGTCAGGTCATGACTAATGCGTCCTTAACTGGACAAAGATCCAAATCTACCACCCCTCCTTTCCTCATTACTTTTGAAGTCTGTAATAGAAATGTTCACAATTGCATGGTGGAATCAAGAGCGTCATCTAATGTGATTCCTCTAAAAGTATATGATAATTTTAATATCAAACCCGAACCATCTAAAATACAAATTATTCAGTTAGACAGAACCAAATTTAAGGTTATTTGATATTTGAAAAATCTTTTGATCAGGATCTCAGCTAACCCAAAAGTTCATCAAACTATAGATATAATAGTAGTAGAAATTCCAGACAATTATGGCATTTTGTTAAGCCAATATTTGTTGGCTATGTTAAATGGCTACTTTTCTACCGACTAGTCCCATTTGTGTCTCCCTTACAATGGTAAAATGAATTAGATCAGTATTGAAAAAGAAAGGTATATGAAACATGTTGTTACTAAATTTAATGATATGAATGAACCAACAATGTTCAACGATTCAATTCTTGGGAATTATTCATATGAAACATTCTTTGGGAATTTCACAGCTGAACCATCATCCCTCGTGGAATCTAACAAAAAATATGAAATCCTTCATTGCACCATTATTGAGCCCAATTGTAATATAGATGATCAAACTGACAATCCCTCTAATGTAGAAACTCACATAGTTTCTAGAGATAAGTTAGAAAAATGAATTGACTCTATTAACCTCTTTAAAACCCAAAAATATGAAAATTCAAAAATACCAATTGAAATAAAAAAGGAGATCCTGACATGTGGACATTATTTTTTCGATGGATCCAAGTCTTTGGAAGGTGCAGGAAAGGGTTTCATACTAAAGGACCCGAAATATACTAAAATGTTAATTGCATGCAGACTCAAATTTCCTTGCACCAACAATATTGTTGAATACAAATCCCTAGTATAGGGGATAAGGAAGGAAACCAACTTGAAAGAAGACAAAATCAAGGTATTTGGTGATTCTCAAATCATCGTCATATATGTATGAAACACCATTCATTGTCTTTCAATCCACCTAAAAAGTTATCAGTCTAAGGTTTGGGAACTAATTAAATCTTTCACTTCTTTCAATATTAACACCATCCCCAAATCATTGAATTTTGACATTGCTTGCTAGCTAACGTAGTGTCTAGATTAGTACCCTCAAATAGATTTATGCATAACACCTTCTCTTTTGAACTTTTGTACATGACATCAATTCATACCAATATCGTGAATTGGAGGGTCTTTGATTATGACCAGCAAATCATTAATTTCCTACTCCTCAAATATACCTGCAAAGATTCTATAATAGATGAAGGCCAACATGAACTGTTAATAAATACATATAATAACGGTAATGTTGAAGAAACAAATGGAACATACCCAACCAAAAAAATCCCCAGGAGTGTGGTAAGAATATAAAAACTCTACGACCTTCAATAAAAATTCAAAAATCTCACCAACTGCAATACAAACAACTCATACATGCAGTTTGAAATGGTAAACCTAGGGTCAGAAATTGCCCCTCAGAATGTAAACCTTGGCAAACATTACTCTCCTGAAGAAAGGAAATCATACATCAATTTATTCAAATAGTATAAATACATCTTCAAATGGACATATGAGGAACTCAAGACATATGATACAAATATTATACATCATGTCATCCCCATGAAACCTCAAACCAAGTTATTCCAACAAAAGTTGAGGAAGGTGCACCCCAACCTTGAACCGCAAGTAAAAGCAGAGTTGAACAAATTGTTGGATTCTAAAATCATTTTTCCAATAAGGCACATGCAGTGGATATCAAATTTAGTGCCAGTAAGGAAAAAGAATGGTCATATCAGGCTTTGTGTTGATTTTAGAAATGTAAACAGGGCCTCAGAGAAAGATAACTACCCTATGCCTCCCATGGAACAAATTTTACAGTGTATGTCCGGATCGGAAACACTCTCCCTACTAGATGGATTCTTGGGTTATAACCAAGTCTTAGTAGGTCATGAATACCAACTAAAGACAACACTCAGAACCAACTGGGGAACATATGCCAATAGGAATATGCCTTTTAGAATGATAAATGTTGGAGCAACTTTTCAACGAGCCATGGATATTTTCTTTAGAGGTATGATGGGTCAATGTGTGGTAGTATACCTAGATGAAATAACCATCTTCTCGAAGAATAGAGAGGACCATATATCTCATTTGAAGAAGGTATTCAACAGATGTAGGAAGTATGACATTTCTCTAAACCCCAAGAGATCCATTTTTGTTGCTGATGAAGGAAAACTCTTGGGCTTCATCATTTCTAGACATAGTATGTATATTGAACTTGAAAGAACCAAAGTGATTGCTAAGATCCCTCCCCCTCATAACAAAAAATCTATGTAGTCGTTCCTAGGGAGAATAAATTTCATAAGACGATTCATTCCCAGTTTTGCCGAAACGGTAAAACCCCTACAAGACATTATAAAAAAGAACGTTGAATTTAAATGAGGGTTTAAAGAGAAGAGGAATTTCAATAAAATCAAATAAGATATTGAGAAAGAACCTACACTATTAAGCCCAAATTTTGATCGATATTTCATCCTCTACACTTTATCCTATGATATTTCATTTGCAGTTGTCTTAACACAAAACAATTCAGAAGGAGACGAGTCTGTTGTAGAATTTATGAGTTTAGGTCTACAAGGCATTGAGATAAATTATCCTAAAGTTGATAAACATGCATATGTAGTATTCAAATTTGTCAAGAACTTTTGGCCATTCTTACTCAAATCTAAACCCAAGGTTATTGTTCCCTATCTAGCCATCAAAAAGCTCCTAGTGAAATAACATTTGGCAGAGAAAAGAGCCAATTGGATTACGTCCTTGCAAGAATATGACTTGTAGATTGAACCTGCAAAAATCATCAAAGTGAAAAGGCTATGCAAACTAGCAATTGAATCCCCCTAGGTCGAGTCTCGGGAAGATGCTATGTATCAATACTATGAGGTATTTGAAAAAGAATTTTGTTACATCTCAGTCGATTCAGTCCCCTGGTTCTAGAAAATAAAATATTACTTGACTCATGGATCAACTCCACATTATATAGACCCCAAAAGTAAAAGGGCACTAAGGCTCAAATCTGCCCAATATCATCTTATCCAGGGAATTATATGCAGAAAAAACTATGATGGCATATTCCTAAAATGTCTAGAGAAAAGAGATGCTGAGAATGTCTTGTCCAAACTCCATGATGGGGCTGTGAGAGGACATTACGGTGGAGATACAACTACACACAAAATCATCAGAGTTGGATATTACTGGCTCTCCATATTCAAATATTCCCACACATATGTAATAAGATTCCAACAATGTCAAAATTCAGTAGGAAGAGAGAAGAAAAATGCATTCCCTCTACAAGCAGTGATCATCTATTGGGCGCGGACCTATTTTGAGAAGAAAGGTTATTTTGGGTGCAGGCCTATTTTTGAAGAAGAATAGGTGGCAGGAAAAGCATCATGCAAGATGAAAAGTAGCATGCAAGAGGAAAATTAACATGCAAGAGGACAATCAATGTGGTGAGAAGGAAGTAAAGCCTAACCATGATAAGCTTGTAAAATAGTATAAATAATAACCTAGGAGGTCTAGGTCAAGGGTTCAAAATGGTTTGGAGAGTTGATGATGGTTATTATGATTGTAATAAGGTTGTACAAGAGTCAAGAAAACTATATTTTGAGGTTTAGGTCATAGGATGAGGATCTTGGTGTGATCTAGTCCACCTCACAGAGGTTCATGAACATCTTCATGATTATTTGGTTAAAGATGTAATGCATGCAGTCCTAGGTTTTGCAGCAGACTAAATAAAAGATAAGAGAAGAGAAATATTTATGGACGTAGCCCACGAGGGGGTGAAGCACAAAAAAACTTGTGTTATATGTGATGTTTATTGAATGCATACTTCATGTTAATGGTTATCTTATGAATGAATGATTAACTAGATGTATTAGATTGCATGCATGAGCCTAAAGATTAATGAAACCTAGAAATATTTGAATGAATAAAAATATTAATGCATCAAGAAGATAGAATACACCCCCAGATCCCCACTCATTCCTATACTGCAAGCACTTAAGCATTGCACTCACCCATAAATCTATCTTGGGTGAGACTACGCGGTGCACTCTGTTTGCATCATTGTTTTTTGGTTTACTAGTAGGGATGATAGTTTTAGAGGGTTTTGTTGGAAACCTGTTGAGATCCAAACCTGGGTCAACCAAAGAAGTAGAAGTGAGAGATATGAACAACAAAGGGTTATGTTTCCAACTGGAACTGCATAGGATTGAGTGGACGAGATCCGTGGAAGAAACACATGGAGAATGAAGGTATAGAGCGGAATGTTTAGGCCATGGAATCAAACGAAGCCAGAGATTGAAAGATGGATAAAAACAAAGGAGCTTTAGTTTGTGGAAAAGGATAACATAAACCTTAAGTTAACATCGCGCAAATATCTTGACAAACACGCATTTATCAACTTGCATGAGGTATTGTTTTGTGATTTTTCACTTTTTTTGTAGGAGTGGCTATTGAGGTTAAAAGACAACCACCCTACAAATTGAATCAGACAGCTACAGTGGAATCCTATGGAGATCACATAGTTACAACAAGTTAATAAAAATTTTATGCGTACAATAGATTTCTGGTTAGACAGTATTGTTGCAGGGTTTATCACCAAATTTGCAGTAGATACCGTGAATTCTTACAGTGCAGTAGAGAAAGATTTTCTAAAAGGACCTAGAGGTAGGTTTATCAAATCGCTCTATACATCAATTAATATTGTATTGTATAACAATGGTGTGATGACCATGAAATTAGACAATTGTTGGCATAGGGGCATACCCAAGGTTCAGCGCTAACAACGCACCAACAAGCCCTAACAATTGCCCCTTTCGGCAACACCTACGAAGAAGATGTAGTCTCACCCGAAGTAGCAGTAGGGGGTTGTAGGACACAGGTGTCTACAACCAGAGGAAATGCAAAGTGGTTCCAAGGAAACACACTCACACAGATGTAGTTATTCTTTATCTTTCTTAAGCCTACTTTGCACAATATATCTCAGATCTAACACTATAATGCATTTAACATTATATCAAAGAACAAAACAACACAACATTAATCACACACAACAATAGGATATACGTGGTTCACCCTATCCCTAGGGCTACGTCCACAGAACTGTGCTTAAAATATATTAGATGAAAGCATATAGTTCTATCTGCACTTAGCTTCCATATCTCTCTCTTTCTTTCTCTTCTCCTCTCTCCCCTCCCTGTGTACCCAGTTGTAGGGTTGTTCTTCGCACCTAGCTGGAGATATTACAATATGAGAATGCTCTCTCCCATAACACTTCTCTCTCACAGCAACAATAATCACTCATAACATGCATGAATGACGAATCAATCAACAACAACCCGATCCCAGGTCCTCTAGATCTTATTTATACATTACAATGACTCTCGGACAACCTTAGTGCTATAGCGGGAAAACCCCTCTACAGACTACATCGAGGGTCTAAAGTGTAGGCAAAGAAAAAGCGTTTAAAGTCTCCTAATTTTAATCACTATCCCAACATTACCCCACAATCAAACATAAAAGACAAGAGAGAGGGATCCGGTAGGCCTACCTTAAACTCCGCATCTGGTCGATCCCTTTGCGCTTGGTTGTTTCCTGACTACAAATATCCTCCCAAGGCTGACCTACATTCATCAAAGGACAAAAAAGAAACTACAAGCATGGATTCTAAATATGAATTAGTGGGTTAGACATCATGAAGAAGAAATGTAAACAAATCATATAATTTTAAGACGTCATTTGGCGGGACAGAAAAAGTACTTCTTTATATTAATCTATCAAAAAGTCACTTACAACATGAGACTGACACTGCTCCTCGAACTTGGTCCTGGGATCCTCTTCACCATGCACCAACTGCTTCCACGTCTTCTTATCCTCTTCAGTTCTTTCTTAGGGAAATGGAAAGGGATTTGCAATTGGGGCAAAGGGGGGATTGATAAAATGGGCAAAGTTTATTTTCTCTTGTGATTATCTTTTGCAATGGGACCCCAACCCCTTCTTTTGTAGGCCAAAAGGGATAGTAACGGTTAGGGTGACTGGCTATGGGCAGTCAAATGGTTAAGTAACAGCTCAAAAACTAGTATCCTATGAAATTTTCCACTTTTCGTGATATTCTATGAGTGTACGCGGGCTGTAGTGGGTTAGCATGCGTGTATACATGGGCAGTAGTGGTGCAGGGCGCGTACACCTTCAAAGAAATGGTTTTTTGAAGAGCTTGTTCAGTGATGGCTTGGAAAAGATAGCAAGTTAGATGGCTTGATTCCAGGTATGCATGTTTGGTGAAATTTAGGGTTATAACAGATGCCCCCTAATGTGTGAGGTCAGAAGAGCATCTGATGGCCGAAATACATTACAAATCTTCACCAATGTATGACGTGAGTGAGCCCAGGGGATAGAGTTCAGGAGGTGCCATCTGCAAAATAACAATTTGTCTCACTGAGGTGGGCATACCCATGCTCAGGATGAAATAAAATCATGGCTGCCAATCAAATACACTACAGATCCATGTCATATAACTATATAAAGTGTAGCCATGCAGATTACATAATAGATCTACATCTCAAAAATCAAGAGCCAATGACGCCCGATGGATGGATATGAGGGCTTCAGAGCTCGAGCAAAAACTTCAAAATCTTCAAAGATTGCGTAGGAGTGTAATATGAGTGTACAAATTCACTACCCAGAGGTCTTCGATGGCTCGTCGGGAACAGACAAGAGGATTTTGATGATCAGGCATAGAACTTCATTGATTTTGAGCAAGGACTTGATTAGTCTTTCGGGGTGGCCGAGCATGAGGATAAGAGAAAAACTGTAGAAAGGCCAACTCAATTTTAGTAAGACTTCCCTTGGACAAAAGCACGACAAAAGACGAGACTCAGGGAGCATGGAATTGACATAATTTCATGATGCAGGAAGCAATACGAACTCTCCAAATGTTTAGAAGGGTAACCAAATAGAGGAGGACACAACTCTATGTAGAGAGAACAACTTCCTAAGGTAATATTGAATCCTAGAGCTTGAAGAACAAATGGAAGGATGTGATTTGTCCAAGGGCGACTCATTGTGTTGTTAACAAAAATAAAATACTTTTCCCTTCCTCTTTTTGGGGTATATTTGATTTTTTTGTCTTTTTCAATAATTGTGGAAAGTTTTGAAAAAGAATAAAGAATTCTACGTTACAAAGGAGGATTGAGTGTCGCAGACATACTAGTTCCAAGAGAAATGAACACATTGATGCTCAAAGGAAGGGGATATATGCAGGAAAAGGACACTCGGGAAAAATCTTCCATAGGTCAAGGTGTCAAGACGCAAAGTCAAAGTGCTACAAGGCTTGCGTATGAGGCATGCTTTATATGGTTCAATTGAGAGCAAAATGGAGCCATAATTAGGCCAAAGATGCAGGAATGCAAATGCGATTAATAAGACACAATGATAACATCCTTCGATGTAGAGCTCGGAGAAGGTAATCTCGACGATTTTTCATTTTTAGAGAGTCTGAAAAAATGTAAAAGGAGACTCCACTGGGGTACCTTTTTCGAAGGTAGTCTAGTCGGCTCAAAAAAGAGGTAAACTACCACCGAACAAACGTCTATTCAAAATCATTTTAACAAGTGTGACAATGGCAATATCACTCGACAATATTTTGATATTTAAGGAGTCTAAAAAGATCTTAACTATGGACTACGTAAGGGATGTTCTTTTGTACCAATTTAACGAGTGTGAAGAAACAAGGTCACTCAACTATCTTTTCAATTTTAGGGAGTCTGAAAAGAGCTTAACTATGGACTCCATGGGGGTTCCTTTTTCGTAAGTTTAGTCCCTCAGGCCCAAAAAAGGGGTAAATCTATACCTGATAATACTCTTCTAGAGAACCGAGGCTCCGAGAGTATACCTTTGTTCATACTTTTGACCATCCAGACCGAAAAAGGGGTAAACTACCGTTGGACAGACATGCCTTCAAATTTCAGTTTAGCGAGCGTGAAGGGAAACAAGATCTCTTGAAAATATTTTCATGTTTAGAGGGTCTGAAAAGGGATTAAAAGAAGACTCGTTGTGTTTTGGGAGTCCTGAGGGTGAGGTCAAGATTGATAATGAAACATGCAAATGAGGCTTAAACTTGTAATCAGGAAAAAATAATAAGGACTCCTGAGCCTATAGTCATTAGTGATGGCATGGGCACCAAGATGCAACCAGGATGTACCTAGGGCATCCATGTGAAGGTAGGATCTACCACTAAATTACGACACTTTTAGAGCAAGAGTGAGGGTTTTGTGTCGCAATTCGGTGGGATCGATCCTATGGAAAAGAAAAAAGACAACGAGGTGCAACAAGAGGAGGTGGAATCCTATCTTACATGCACAAAGTTGGAAAAATGACTTTTTACCAAAAGACCTTCAAAACTGACCCAACTCTCAAAAAACTTCTCAATACCCAAAGTAACACTTATCGTAACATCCCCTGAGAAACTCAAGAACCATAGTAAACAATTTTCAAGCCAGAAAAAATGACAAAAGGGTCCAAAAAATGACAAAAAAAGGCCAAAAAATTCTATAAATAGAAAGCTGACAGCTCATTATCACCATTGTAATTTGAGAATTGACCAAAAGTCAAAAAACACCCCTTTGCCAAAATAGTTGATTCTGGGAGCTTCAGTGGACGAAACGAACCTCTGTTTGGACCAAGTAAGTACATACTAACCTCTTTTGCATTTCCATCTTTCATTTTTGCATTTATTTTTGTTTTGGGGGGGGGGGAGATGACCTTTAAAGAGGTTGGCCCTATGTGTACGCGGGTTTTCCAAGAACGGCCCGCGTGTACAGGCATGCATAAGATAATATGACCACGTGTACACATGACTATCCCCAAGACATCCTGCGTACACGCTTCAATAAGTGGGAAAAATTTAAAATGCAAGGGTTAAATCTCCATTGATTTGTTTTTTCAGGATGTATGTGCATTGGAGAGAGAGGGAGCATGAGGATATTGATTTTTTGGTCTCCGAGGACTTTGCTGCTATTGTTGTTTTGTCACAATGCGGGTTGTTAAAGTTCTTCTAGTGTCCATTTATGAGGGCCCAACCTAGGTTGCCAAATGCATTGATATATTACTGGCATCCTGACGCAGAGACATTCATGCTCGAGGGGCATTAATTGACTCCAACGACTGAGAACATTTACTTCCTAACTGGTTTCTCGAGGAGAGGGGATCCAGTCAAATTGCGCACTTTTCCCCCCGGGCTGGACAACATCGAGGAGTTGATTGGACTCCATTGCGAGGCTGGTACTGAGAAAGTCGGTTCTCAGGTGCCTATACATAAGATCAACAACCTATCACTCAAAGTGATAGTTTTACTTATTGGGAAAATCACTGGATCTGCAGCTTTAGATCAGGCCTCTCGGGCGCACATGCATTGTGCGGTACAGCGCTTAAATGCACAAATTTTTGACTTGAGTACCACCATGCTGGATTGCATGAAGAGACATCTAACAAAGCGTTGGATACGGGAGCACCATAACTTTGGGTTTGGGACCGTTTTGTGTTCCTTTTTCTTCAAGAGGGTACCCAGTATCAGTCCTCGAGAGACTATACGAGGGCACGAGGCATCTCTTTCAATGTTATGCAGATGGGTGGCGTTGTTTCCGTGATAGGGGGGAGGGACGACCATCGATACCTTTGATGATAAATTTTTCGACTAGTAGTCATGGTAGATTCCGAAAATAGAGGACTACCCCTATGCTGAGATCAATTTTTCTAGAGATCCTGAAATGCCTGTACCTCCTGGAGCAGAGCGAGGAGAGATGGGTAAGTTTTCTTTTCCAAGTTATTTAATTTTTAGGTCTTTTTCTATATATCATTATTTTTTTGTATACTAGAGTATCTGACACTTACATATATGTTATGTACAAATGTGAGATCAGTGCACCCAGTAGACTTCTTGAGGACTGGGCGGTGTCCTCGACTAGAGGCAGGACCAGCTGGAGCCGCCAGACCAGCAACAGTAGTAGGGGGGCCTCTAGCCCGAGAGACTGAGAGAGTATTGAGACAGGTAGAGAGGAACCTTAGCATGCTCACTCGTACAGTCCCTATTGCGGAGATCGAGGATCTCCCACCGTCAATGCAACCTCACGTAGTTGGGGTGCCATGGACTTGGGTCTAGCTCTTTCAGTGTTTGGAGAATGCTATTTTTCACTACGACAGGGCAAACAGGCCCCGCCCTTAGCTAGGCTAGAATACTTACGTGCCGAGAGCACCTTTTGTATATTTTTTAGGGCATAATCCCCGTGACTCTGATTGGACATATTTTTGAGGCACTTGCACCCACCCATGTACTTTGATTTTTTTTATATATATATGGATATCTTTCATCTTTTTATGTCTTATGGATTACATCTATTTTACAAATGTATTTACATGTGCGTGTGTGTGATTTTTTTTACATGTGTGCAATATGCCAATCTAATACATGATTAGCTAGAGTATCTGGGATTTGATTCAATCTCATAGGAACATGGATATACATAATGTAATCAAATATTTGTTCTAAGAGACGTAGCTTAAGGAACCGTTGGTGTAGTGTAGGATCATAAATGTGGTAAACCCCATTTAACTAAGACACAACCATCTGAGCGTCTAAGTAGACCCGGAGGTGAGATATACCATGAGAAAAAGCGTCACGAAGCAACTCTAAGACTACGCTGTATTCGGCGACATTGTTTGTGGCGTCACCTAAGAAAATACCTCTTGAAGATAGAAATTGGCCCTGAGGTGTGAAAATCACCCAAGATGCGGAAGAAAGCCTCTGAGTGTGCTGGCTAGCGTCGTCCGCGAACCCAACGAACACCTCTGATTCACTTGACATCTTCCACAATGAAAAATATGGCATCAAAAATGACACGTCCATAAAACAAAAAGACGAAAACTAAAAAGAGAATGTACAGGACTATACCTATGTTACAAGAAGTCACCCAAGGCAACCCACCTACGAGTAATACTTATTGAGGTAGAGCCCATTTCTAGGCTCCTCTAAATAATTTCCCTCAAATTCCACCAGATGATAAGCACCCTACTTTAGAACCTCCTTCACGATGAAAGGTCTGAACCACATGGGTTTCAACTTGCCTGCCCCCAGGGGGTCCTTATCTTGGTCATAGAATAGGACAAGGTCACCTTCAGAGAAAATCTGAGGACGGACGGACCGATCATACTGACACTTGACTTTTTGTTTGTGAGACTCGTTAGCCAGGCTACATTCTGACACTGCTCATCGAGATGCTCAAGATATAATAAACTCTCTTCAAGCGGTGAAGTGTATGGAAATAACTGTACTTCCAACTTTAGAGAGGGGATCTGACACTCTATAGGAAAGACTGTTTCTAGCCCATAAACGAATTGAAAAGGTGAGACACCGGTTTCATTCTTAACAAACATTCGGTAGGCCCATAATGCCGAATACAACATCAAATGCCAATTTGACCTGGCCGAATCAATCATTCGCTATAAGATAGTCTTAAGGGATTTATTCACAACTTCCACCTAACCATTCTCTTGTGGGTAGTAGGGTAATTAATGTTCTTGCCTGAACCCAATATTTGATGTTAACTCGGACATCATTTTGTTCTAAAAGTGACTTCCATGGTTAGTGACAATCTCTCTCAGGACGCCGAACCTTGCTATTATCTGGTTAAACAAAAGAGATTTGCGGTCTCACAATCATGTTTAAATGTTGGCATAGATTCGACCCACTTCATGAAGTAGTCTACTGCTACGATGATATAAGGGTGCCCCCTTGTGAAAATAGGGTTGCATGTAGCGTAATCAATCCCCCACTTGGTGAAGGGACCAACTGTGATGATGAGAAACATGGGAGTGGGGTGTGCCCTCATCTTCTGAGAGAAGATCTAACAAGGGTGGAACTTCTTGACTGATTCAACACAATATTTGATTAATGTCAACCAAAAGTAACTAGCTCGTAGAATCTTTTGGGTTGTTTCCAACCCAGACAAATGACCGCCACATGCTCCAGTGTGGAAATCGTTAAGCACGATTTCCTCTTCTTCATGGGTGAGACATCGACGAAGGATGCAATCTACACCTCGAATATACAGAGTGTCCTTGAGTATGAGATAGTTTTTGGCCTGATGGCGTATACGGAAACACTCATCATGAGAAGCAGAGGTAGGGCACTTCAAATTATGATGATAGACCATTATATATCTGTACCAGGGGTCCGAAGATGTGATTAGAAACATGTCTCCTTTGATAGGTGACTCTTCGGGTATAACATCACCTGATTTGACTGGAAGTTCCGAAATGAGTTCTGCAAAGACCAACGACTTTTTGGATTTTTCCGAAACAAAATCCAATTTGAATTCCTGGAGGATAACTATCCATCTACTGATCTTTCCGCTGATCACACGTTGTGTCAACACGTATTGAAACGGATTCACAATGACAATGATGGTGGTCTTGCGAAACAAAATGTAATGACGGAACCATTGGACAACATGAACTGTTGCCAAAACAAGTTTTTCAATGTGGGAATAACTGAGTTTCGGTCCAACCAAGCCTCGACTCAGGTAATAAATCACATATTCTGAGAGAAAATCATCCTCTTGAACCAAGACCATACCAATGGTCGAATCCGTAGTGGCCAAGTACAATAAGAAATATTTATTATAGTTGGGTGGCTAAAGCAGAGGGGTAGATGTGAGGGCGCATTTCAACGCTTCGAAAGAGCATTGAGGGGCTTCGCCCCAATGAAAAGGAACATCCTCCTTCAGTAAATGAATAAAACCCTTTGTGATCTCGGCATAGTTCACAATGAAATGCTGTAAAAAGTTTGCTTTTCCCTGTAGACTCTGAAGTTGAGGGATTGTGCACGGGGGAGGCAACTGAACTGTCAACTCAACCTTTAGAGGATCAACCATGATCCCTGTTGTTGAAACTATGAAACCTAACAGACGACCCGATGTTACACAAAATCTGCATTTGTTTGGATTCAAGCAGATTAGTAGTAGCGACATCGCTCAAAGATAAGTCAGAGGTGTATGGGATGATCATCTCTCTTACGAGATCATGATGCTAAATCATTGAGATAAGCCTTGACTATGTGTTTGAGATCATGGAAAGCAAAAGACATGGCCCGTTGAAACATAGCTCCATCATTTTTCAGACCAAAAGGAATATTCTAATAAGCGAATGTACCCCACGGATAGATGAAAGTGGTTTTGTGTTGGTCTTTGAGCTTGATTTGTATCTGATTGTATCCAGAAAAACCATCCATGAAAGAAAATTCCTCGCAACCTACACATTCATCGACTATCTAGTCAATAAATGGTGTGGGGAAATTATCCTTTGGACATGCCTTGTTCAAATCATGGAAGCCCGTACATACACAAATCGTACCCTGTTTTTTGTTGACTAGAATGAGATTTGACACCCATTGAGGCAATTGGACGGGGTAGATGAAACCATCTTGGATTAGTTTCTCTACTTCAACCTTAATAGATGTTGCTTTCCTAGGATTGACTGGACGAAGCTTCTATCGGACTGGCTTAGCATCAGGATATGTTGTGATTTCATGTTCGACGATTCTTGGGTCTGTGTAGATTCAAATTTGTGTAGATTCGAATCTCCTCGGGGGAGAAGTCTGCTCTGACGAAGATATTCTCCACGACACCATGGGCTTTGGAGATATCGATAGGTATCGTTTGAGAAATGGTTGGCATATTTCCTTTAGCGTAAAAAATGTGCGTAGCCAAAGGGTTGATAGGACAAGCCTTATCTCCAGTCATAGTTAAAGTGAATTCACCTGCTTCAATTCTTCTTAACTCTGGGAGGAAGTAAGATATGTGATGAAGATCATCCTAGGGTCTGTTTGGACTAGTCATTGCGTCAATAATTTCCTCGTTTGAGGGAAAGAATAAGTCTAAAGAATTAGCATCGGCGAGGGAACCTTGATCCCATGTAGGCTCGAGAACTGGATCCAACTTCTGTGTGGGATTCGAATCAGGGTAGGCATAATCTTGTTGAACTATAGAGTACACAACTTATGCCATGAACAAAGGAATGGATATGCCATGGTGCCCTGTCCCTTCCATCGTGGATGATGGGGAAGGAAGAGTCCACGGATCGTTAAAGTAAGTTGTGAGAAATGATGAGATTTGAAAGGTTTCGGCCCTAGGCTATTCGGGGACAACTGACATGTAATGGACATTGCTCGTCGGAGGTGGGTAATAAAAAGTACCCATGAAAGGTGGGCACAAACAAACCCCTACGTTGACGATGTCGGGTTGAGGGTTATGAATCATCAGGATCATGGATCCCCCGATGAAGGGTCAGGATTAGAGAAGGATAATTGATCAATGGTCACGATCCATCCCTCATGTGGAAACAAGAAGACTCAAAAAACTATCGCGACCATTGCTTGCATAGAGTAGGTCCAACTCCTTCCTAGCAAGATATTGTAGTCGAGAGATGCGTTGACCACTTCAACCTCGACGCACACGGTCTTCGCCCCTAACTGCACGGGGAAAGAGGGGATGATTCCATGTGGTCGGAACGAACATTAAAAGAGGTAAGAAGAGTAGGTGACAGAGACAAAATGGGTTGGCCAATGGCCTTCCAACATGCCAAAGACATCACGCATGTCGAGGCACCCTCATCCACCACCGTGCGAAAAATGTTCCAAGTAAAATTTTTCGTGGTGTAAGCCACTACTATCTGAAATTCCATGTGGTAAGGAAGATCAGGTTTTAAGGCAGTCGTATCAAGCATGATCATTCCTGGATTACAAGTCTCTGCAGATCCTAAGGAAGCTAATAGAGCCTTTCTCTGGGAAGGGAAACTCTGGAGGACTTCCAAAGAAGACATTTCATAAGGGGTTTGTGACAAATCCTCCACCACAGAGTAGTTTTGGACAGCCCTTGCATTTGGGTTGTGGGAAGATTTTTTGAATGCACCTTTGGGGATGCGTGTCATTGTTCCTCCCAATGACTTCTTAATATGGAGAGGAAGATGTGGGTTTTCGGATTCTTTACCCTTCTCATAGGTGTTTGGAATTCCGTAGTCACGTGTCCTAGTCGTTATGTCAACGCTACCTTTCATAATATACACATTTACAGACACAGGATTACTTGAAGATGGAGGGGGTCCCTGACTTCCCCCATTTGTGCTCGAAGAGGCTTGAGTTAGATTTTTCCCATGTGGAAATGGATTCATTAACACGGTAGGCTGTTGTTGTGCCAATAACTTATGGGCCTCTGCAAGTCGAGGGAACTGGTGAGTCATATGGTCTTCCTTGCAAAGATTACAAGGATACTTTGACTTCTTCTTTTCAGTGTTTCCCTCGCCAACATTATTGGTAGGTTTCTTATCCCCCTTACCCTTCTTTCGTTGTTTCTTATTTCCGTCAGGATGCTGGGTGGCCTTCGTGTTTGTCGATTTCACATTGTGTACATTTGATGTTTGAGTAGGGCGAGTAGCTAAACCAATGGTCTGGTTGGTCGATGTCTGTTATATTGACAATTGTTGCAATTGATTCGATTACTGATCAACGAGCTTCATTTGCGCTAAACCTACAATACCATCGACATGTGGTCCAGATATCTGTCTGGTCTTGTCAAGTATCGATCGTGGTGCATCTGGTAAAACTTCGTAAAGTAAACCAAACTAAGAGTAAGAGTAAAATACCCTCGAGGTTGCGACGTCTTTAGATAACTTGGGTACCAAAGACTTAAGGAACCACTCAAGAAGGAATGTTGGTGGGACTGGCACTTTTATCAAGCTCTTTCGATGTCTCCATTCTCAAATGTGATCTGAGATATGGTCTGTTTTTTTCTGCTCAAAGTTGGCCAGCAATTTGGTGTCGGTATCATATCTCACAGGTAATTGGAAATGGTTTAATAAATCCATTGACAATTCACCGAAGGAAGAGTATCTTGAGCGATTGAACTCAATGTACCATTTCACCACACTCCCAATGAGAATGTGTTGAAACAAATGCAACTGGATGGAGTCGTCTCTCAAATAATTGGACGACCACCATAAATGGAAGGTAGTCATATGATCGATTGGATATTCATTAGCCTTGGCCTCAAACTTTGGGATTTTTGAAGGAAACTTGGTTGACATCGGAGGCCAATGCAGATCATGATAGATGGGGTTGTTTAATAACCTTGTCAAGTCTGGCAAATGCAGTGTTTCCAAAAATGGTAATTTGGGTTGTTGATTATAACCAGGGAAAAAGGAGCCTGGAGTTTGGTTTGCACCAGGTTGCTAGGAAAATTTAGGTTGCTAGATAGGGTTCTGGTAATAACCATGGTCGTGACCAGCATAAGGATTTTGCGCTTGTTGAGATGTCATCGTCTGACTCCCGTAATAGGACATAAAGGGTTGGGCTTGCATCATATTCCAAGGATTTTGGGAAGGGTTGCCCCATGTCGATTCGACGGGCATAGGTGTTGACCCTTTCCCGGGGTTCCATTGGCTATTGAAGGGGTTTTCCCTGGTCGACATCCCTGACAAGGGGACTAATTCCTCCCATGGATTCCAAGTTCCTTGTGAGGAAGGAATTCCTAAGTTTTCCCCCTGTGCAAGAATAGTACCCTGAATAGAATTTTGTTGTCCATAACGGGGGTTTCCCTCGGCCGAGGCGGTAGATGAAGAGAATGCGTTGTTAACAAAAACGCCGAACAAAGAGAATAGTGTTGAACCTACCAGAATGATATAATAAGGTAGTCCTTGACTCCGTTCTCCAAGAAAACTATAATTTACATTCAGACCAGTGGAATGCTAGTGAGAACCATCGAGCGAAAGGGACAAAGAAGGTATATGACCCCCTCCGTAAGGGAAAGAATTATAGGGAGCTGAAGTGCCCCCCATAGATCCTTGCAGAGGAGCGTTGGATATCCCTTCCCCGAGACCTAAAGTCTATAGAGTGGAGTAGGAAAGTACAGTGCTCGTACCGAAGCCAAGCATCCCGTATGAGAACAGAGGGCCTGTCGCACTCTGGGTGAAAGGAGCAGTGATCGCCGCCATAGACGGAATCATACCATTACCCAAGGTAGAGGCAGTCTAGACCATAGTGGCCCAGACCGACAATGGTTGGTTAGGAGGTGGAACACCCCCTTTAGTGACATCCGTAGAGGAAATATGAGTATTCCTTGAAGAAGTAGCAGTATTTGTTTCCATCTCTTCTTGTGACACTACCTGACACTCATAAGGTTGAACTTGTACGACGATGGGCGTCGATAGATCAATGATTGGAGGGTTATACGGACCAAGAGCTTGCGCTGCAAGGTCAGAAATGATTGGTTCCTTCAGAATCAAATGTTCTCCTCTCAGAGATGAGTTGGGCACAGTTTCCTGCAACCCAGTCGCCTCAAAAGACCCTTGCTGGTCTATTTTTCACCTTAGCGGTGGTGGGGGTGGCTTGAGATCAACCATCGGCAGGCCCAAAAGCCTTCATGAACAATGGAGCTCCAGATCCCCCACCATGTGATATAATCAATGACACACTAGATCTTTCTATAATCGTTTAAAAAAATAACACACACTAGAAAAAATTTCCTATGAGGTAAGACAAGTAGATCACTAGCTAGTTGGAAGAACAGTTACAACAACCAACACTAGAGCAAATTATCGATGCAAATGCAACTCGAATACGAAAGCACCCTCTGGGTATAATCTACAAAGTGTGGTCCAATTTTTAACCTAGGTACCACGGTATACCCCTGCAGTCACCTGTGTAAGTCACTAAGATAAAGGCAACTAGGTTTCCAGTACGCGAACTGTCACCAGGCGGGTACAATTGGCATTCGAGTGGACCGCAATGAGTAGGGTATCAAGCCTGAAACCTATCAAGGGTATCGAAATAAAGTGTTATGGAAGACAACTGAGGAACGCGAATGGATTCGAGACCCACAAAGGTTCGTGGCAAATGCGATCAACGAAATCCCAAGATAAGCCCTCTATATGCGTTCCCCACTACGCTTGGTCTGGATTTGGAGGGGTTATCTATGTTACCTTTCCACACGCAACCTCGTGTTTATCCCCTGTGTTAGAGGGGGGTCCTAGAAATATTTCATGGTTACTGGAATTTCAAGCACTCCCTAGCTCAAACTCTTATGTTTGTTTTTGTAGCCTTGAAGAGTTTCCTCTCCAATACTAAATCAAGGCTCTAGCTTAGACTAAATTGATGAACCCTTCAAACACAAATTCTAATAACTTTTAATTAGGCATTAATTTTAGTGGTTGTCTTAATTCAAAAGGAACGAAAGTGAAAAAAGTGATGTTCTTTAAGAGACAAAAGAGAAGAGCATAAGATAATACTGGAAACAAAAGTACTTCTTTCTTCACAAATAAAGATTTTCCAATTGAAACTCTTTCACCAAACTTTTCGTAACTACTTTTCTCTGATATTTTGAAAATAAAAAAACTCAAAACAAGATTTCACTCGACTACAAGCTACTTAATGTCCTAAGAATTCAAGTAAAGAACTTGAGAAAACTTTATTTTTCCTTGGTAAATGAAGCAACTAACCTAAACTACTTTACCAAACAAAGAAATGAAAGATTTTTTTTATTGTTTTATGCTTCAAAACAAGAAATTTGAAAATAAATTATTTTCTTTTCTTCCAAAGAAGAAAGGAAAAAATGATGAAAAGACAGGACCAAGAAATGGCTTCTAGCCCAATCACAGATTGTAGGGATTCACTGACAATACCAAGCAGGCAGATCAAAGTAGACTCACCAACTTGTCTAAAAACCCTATCTAAAGAAAACACAAGAAATCTTTGGTCAAAAGAAAGATAAATTGAAGTCAGACCTAGGCTACACACTGCGATAACAGAAACCAATACTAGATCAAGAAAACCCCTGAGGAGTGTGAATCCTGACAGGGAAGAGGATGACTTCCTCTTCTTTTTACAAAAATTTTCTCAACAGGTACGCTACCGACACTTCAACAACCAGCATATCTATGCAACTTGTCTAAGGGAAGGGCTCATATGCACGTGTGCAGGCCGCGTACACCTCTGTAACTCCTCAAAAAAATGAAAAAAAAACAGTCCAACACAGGAAGGAAGTACTGGTATGGAAGCCCAGCATCCCTTAAAGACACAGAAGCTTGCAAAAACTCAGAAAACAGTGAATAAACTGATTCAAATCACCCAAAAAGAAATATCCCCAAAGACCCTAGAGGCTTTCCCCAGTTCGGTCGACAATTCCGCTATCGCGAGAAAACCCCTCTATGGACTACACCAAGGGTCTAAAGTGTAGGGAGAAAAAAACCATCTAAAGTCTCCTACTTTTAATCACTATCCCAACATTACCCCACAATCATACATAAAAGACATGAGAGAGGGATCCGGTAGGCCTACCTTAAACTCTGCGTTCGATGTCGATCCCTTTGTGCTTGGTTGTTTCCTAAATGTAAATCTCCTCCTAAGGCTAAATTGCATTCATCAAAAGAAAAACAAGAAACTTCAAGTATGCATTCTGCATATGGATTAGTGGGTTAGACATCATAAACAAGAAATCTAAACAAATCATATAAGTTTAAGATGTCATTTGGAGGGACGAAAAAAGTACTTCTTTATATTAATCTCTCAAAAAATTCACTTACAACATGAGATTGTCACTACTCCTCAAAATTGGTACTGGGTTCCTCTTCACCATGCACCAACTGCTTCCACGTCTTCTTCTCCTCTTCAGTTCTCTCTTAGGGAAATGGCAAGGGATTTTCAATTGGGGCAAAGGTGGGATTGATAAAATGGGCAGAGTTTCTTTTCTCTCATGCTTCTCGTTTGCAATGGGACCCCAACCCCTTCTTTTATAGGCCAAAAGGGATAGTAACGGTTGGGGTGACTAGCTATTGGCAGTCAAACGGTTAAGTAATGACCCAGAAACCAGTATCCTATGCAATTTTGCACTTTTAGTGATATTCTGTGAGTGTACGTGGGATGTAGTGGGTCAGCAGATGTGTGTGGATGGAAGTAGTGGTGCAGGGCATGTACACCTTCAAAGCAATGGTTTTTTGAATAACTTGTTCATTGATGGATTGGCAAAGATAGCACGTTAGATGGTCTGATGCCAGGTATGCATGTCTGGTGAAATTTAAGGTTATAACACTTAGGCTTAAACCTAGGTGTCAGAACCCTAAATACCCAAACCCTAGGTGTCTAAAACCCTAGGTCAACTTGACCCGTGTTTTTAGGGCTTTGCCAGCCTGTCTTTCCTTCTTTCTTACAAGGTGCTCCAAAGAATCTATTGGTGGATTTTTCTTCTTGCCGAGTCATCCACAATCCATCTTCCTTGCTAATCTGTCTTCCTCGGTCTCCCCATCCAACAACTTTCTTTCTCTTACTTCGCTCTGTCTTTTCTTCTCTTTTGGTCACTTCGACCCAATCTCAGTCAACTTGCCTTCTGCGCACTTTGCACTTCACACTTCTTTCTTTAATATTTGCAACCTTCCATAACCAAGGGCCAACATGCCCCCAACACTCACATGTGACTCATCCTGAGGCACTTCAGGTCTGAACTTCTGTTTTTCTTCATCTTCGGACTACGCGGGGCAACCTGTTCTTTCTGCTCTGTCCCACCCTTCTTTCCTTGTGCATATTGTCTTTTCTGTGTCTAGTACCCCATTTTAACTGCACCTGTTACCTGGAACATTTTTCTCATGCTTCTACTGGGAGCTTCGAGGCAGTTGTTTGTCGGAGTACAATTTCAACAATCTCCCATTCACCAAACCTTCCTTCCATTCTTCATTCAAAGTTTTCATCTGCGCAACTCCTCCTTCTGTAATGTAAATAACCTCATATGGCCCAAGCCAATGTGTTCTAAACTTCCCTGGATGCTTCATGAACTTGTTGTAGTATCCAGTATGTCCTAGCATAGTGCGCAACTATCTAACTGAAGTAGGAAGGGGTAGAGAAACAATAATGGAAATATTGGACGGATCTACCAACAACCCCTACTTACACACAATATGGCACAACAACATTCCAAAGGGCGAAAAGAAGATGCACTTCTTTGGATTTAGGGAAATATGACATTGCCTGCACTTATCCAACATTAGTATTAAACATGCAATATGATTTTGTAATAAGATAAAAACAGTCCAATCACCAAAATAGGCTTCCAAAAATTTATGTAAAAACTCCTTGAATGCTTCGACCACCACCCTGAAAAAGACGGTTGGTGTATTCTTCAATTTGAAAGGCATCACTATATATTGGTAGGAACCCCATTCTGTTGCAAATGTGGTCTTATGGCGATCTTCCTTGGCAATCATGATCTAGTGATAACCTGAAAATCCATCTGTAAAGGAATATACCTCCTGTCCTCCTACATTATCTAACACTTCGTCTATAAACGGTGTAGGGAATGGGTCATGCAAACACTCATCATTCATCTTCCTGAGGTCTAAATAGATCTTGATCTCTCCTGTCTTCTCATATTGTAAAACCATAGGACTAATCCAATATGACTCTTCAATGGGTTCTATGATTCCTTCTTCCATCATTATGTCGAATTCAATCTTCACTTTCTCCTTATATTTGGGATTCAATCTGTAGGGTCTCTTCCTGACTGGCCTTGCATCTGGTTTCAAGGGGATCTTCGTCTCTCCCATGGGCCCTTTTATTCCCTTCATATCAGTGAACTTGGTTGGGAACAAGTTCTGATATTCATGCAGTAATTCTATGATCTTATCAATGGTGGCATCATCCCAGTAATCCCCAACATTATCAATCTTAGGTGCTTTCTCTGTTCCAATATTAACTTTCTTGATTTTGATCGTTTTTCCAATGAAAGGTAGTTCGACTCCTGGTCCTTCTACATCTCTATGTCCTTCCATTTCTACGATGTTCACATTCCTAGGATCATCGTCTTCATCGGCATTGATATTGTAACATCCTTGTAGTTTTTGAAGAGGTGCAATCCATTCATCCTCTTCTTGCTCCAAAGGGAGGCTAGGTGCCTCCTCAAATAATTTATGTCTGACAACTTGTAGAGATTGATCTACTGTGGGATACTGAATTTCAAATAAAAATGTATCTATAAAGTTCTGAGTCATACCGTACCAATTTGAAGTGGTGAGGCACAGTTCTTCTTGAAGATACCAATTGATAGTCATTGTGTCTAGAGTATTGATGAACTTATGCACCCTTTGTTCTTGAGGAATTCTTCTCCAGGCCTCGTCACAACCTCTCCCATGATCCTTCAGACAACTTTGACCTTGTATCTAACTTCGCATCCTTCAATGTTGTCTGAAAATTGCGTTGTCATCAAAGTGTGACATCATATCCAGTCCGTGATGTTCTTTTTATGTGTCCACCACCATCTTGCTGGAGTGGATTTCAAAGCCTCATCCACTGCCAACAATCTCTTTTGTACTGGTACAACTTCTTCAAATTCCAATAAGAATGTTTCTAATTTATTTAAACCATCAAATGTGGGCAAGTTACTTACTTCTGTGCCAATCCAACGAACTTCCTTGGTCAATATAGCACATCTCCACGCAAAAACTTCATACATTTTGTTATGTCAGTTCTCCAGTGCTTCTTCTAATTTTGATGAACATGTGTTGTCACTTCACGGTCTTCTTCTTTGATGGTTTATGTGTATCTTCGACCTTCATCAGGATCCAGAGGTGCAATGACCCTAAGGCCACCACCTTCAAATTTCATTATTCTCTTCTTTAAGTCAACAACGGTGGAATTGTTTAAAGCCCAATCGATTCCCAAAAGTGCAGGATAAGGACACCTATCATCAACTATCTCAATCACCTCGAAGTCCACAAATGTTATTACCCCATTGATGTCCACAAGGACATGCTCCAACCTACCAAAGGGGATTACTTCCTACTAATTATCCATCCTAAGCCTGATAGGGGAATAGATCAACTTAGGTTTTCCCATCAGTGGCCAGGTCTGCTTTGTCATAACATTGAACTTCGACCCTAAGCCTAGGACCACATAATCTATATCATAATATCCAATTTGGGCATTAAGGTGTAGTTCCTTATTTGTCCTTCTCTTTTTGGATAGTTGATGTACTTCTTTATTCAGTAGAGGGTCTACCCTTCCTATCTCATATTGTCTGATCAAATTTTGTATTTCTTGTATGGATTTTTCATCCTTAATCAAATTAATGAAAGTACATAAGAATTCCATAAGTCTGCTTACCTCTTTTCCTTCTCTGGGTGAAGCTGACTGATCAAAGGCCAGGTGCAGTCCACATTCTCTCACTTCTGGCTATGCCTTTGATGAAGAAGTATGATCTCTTCCAAACTCTTTTCTTGCCTCTTCAAATGTATTTTTCTCTTTCTTTGGATCAAACTCCCGTGTCTTTTCCTCAACTCTTCTAACTCCTCATTCTCCTATAATCTTCCCTGGATTCACCCTATCTTCTCTTGTAGTATCACCTCCTCTAGTGATAAAAATGAATCTAGGATCCCCTCCACGAGTTTTTGTTGATATTAGTTTTACTTGCTGGTTCCCTCCTCGTCTTTCCTAAAGTTTGGATAACATCGCAGGACAATATTCTATGACATGTTCAAATGAGTTGCAGTAACTACAAGTGGTACAAGGGTTCTGAAAGTCCCTTGACAAGTGACCTAGTTGTGCACAGGTATAACAAATGATCTGACCTCGACCTCGGCCCATGCCTCCTCCTCATTCTCTTCCTCTGAATCCACCTCGAGGGTTGAAGTTTCCTCTTCTTGGGGAGTTAAAATGCGTAGTATTTCCTTCTTGCTGTACTTCGCCTTGAATTATATATGTGTCTCTTGATATTTCATGCAAGAGGTCATAAGCCCTACAATATTTCTCATCATGCCCCACAGATTTACAAAATGTGCAGTAAAGGTTGGTAGGTGTATGTACATATTTTTGCATGTAATAGCATTCTCTAGGGCGATGTCTATTTCGGCATACCTAGCTCCAAGGTAGAGTAACCTTCTTCAAAGGGCTCGAGGCTTCTGAAGCCAAGTACTCATGAAATAGAGGACAGTTCTCCTTATCATGACCTTATGATTTGCATCTGATACACCAAATATATTCTCTTTTATATTTTCCCTTATCCCTTTTCATATCTTCGAGCTGCAATGATAATCTAGTTAGCTGACTCAAAATTTGACTCATATCTAAACTGGACTCTCCCATATTGGATGATTCGAGTTTCATGGTGATATCGAATGCCTCAACTTGCGAAGTGATATTCTGTTGCATCAGAGGGACTCCAATGTGTGGTAAGAGGGAAACAATGAACCATTCTTTATTTTGTTCATCCAGAATTTGAAAACTCAAATGACCTGTCAAGGTCTTAAGCCTCTAATCAAACTCCCAAATAGGTTTAGCCACTTTCTGCTTAATTTCTTTCAACTCTGTGATGCACTACAACTCCAACTTGGGTTTCTTGAATTTTTCAATCAATGCAGTCTTGATCTCGTTTAGTGGTTTCGGCTGGAAAACTCCTTGGACAAACTTCATGTACCAACTCAGTGTGTGGTATCTTAGGGTAGTACTAAAATGAGCTCTATTAACAACTTTGTCGGTGAAATTATTAATACTCCATACAACTTTGCATAAGAACCAATGTTGATCAGGATCTTCAGATCCATCTCCCCTAAAGGTGGGTAACCTCATCTCATCTGCCATAGATCTTCCTAGTGTTCCTGACTGAGTATGCATTGAACCACTTGTACCAGTTCTCTGAGTGTTCTGATAAATTAGGTTAATCTGGTTACTTAGTGTTGTTAAAACAATAGGAGGCATAATAGTACTTACTTCAACAGTTTGCGTAGTTCCTGAAGTTTCTGACTCTTCTCGGAAAATTTCTTCAGTCTTCCCATATTCTGCCCTAGGAGACTTTGAATGTTCCTCGTTCAGTATCTCTTCTTCTTCTCCACTGTAGAACCCTTCTTGTTGTGTTGGTGGTTCGTGATTATTCTCGAACAAGTTCACCAGAGGAACTTCTCTAAAATTTCTCCCACTGCATGTGTGTCTGACCTCTGTGTCGTTGTCGTTGTCTGAATTCTTGAACATTAGATTTTTCAATCTAACCCACTACTGTATCTTCAATATGTTCTTCTCATGCAATAGCATCTTGATCTTCAAATTCAATAAGTGTAAAAATTTTCATCTCAGTCCCTTAAAAAAATATCTCTCTGCTTGGTTATATGATTCTACTCTATCAATAGAAAACTCAGTGATATACCCTCCAATGATACTATCTAACCAGTGATATACTTCTTTTGACATGGCATTATCAACTCTCTTGAACTTCTTGATCAACGCCATATTCCAAACCACAGGCGGTCTGAGTCTGATCTCAAACTGGGTATCTGTTAATCTAGCTAGCCACTCGTATATCTCCTTATGAATTCCTCCAAAGAAAATCTTGTGTATATCAGTAAAGATATACCTTCCCAACCAATCCTTTGTACTAATATTAGGGTTCTTATTTTGATCTTCAACGAAGTCCTTCTCTTGTTATTCTATCCACTTCTGAATCTCTATCTTCGATGGAAACCACCTTGACATTCCCTCAAGAAGATCTTGGTCCCGACAACATAACCATTTGTTGGCACAGGGTCAGACCCAGGGTTCAGCTCTGACAGTGCACCAACAATCCCTAACTATTGGCCCTTTCGGAAACACCTACGAAGTAGATGCAGTCTCACCCAAAGTAGCAATAGGGGGTTGCGGGACACAGGTGTCTACAACCAGAAGAAATGCAAAGTGGGTCCAAGTCAACACGCTCACATAGATCTAGTTATTCTTTATCTTTTTTAAGCATACTTTGCACAGTATATCTCATATCTAACACTATAATACATTTAATAATATATCATAGAACAAAAGAACACAACATCAATCACACACAACAACAAGATATACGTGGTTCACCCTCTCCCTAGGGATACGTCCATAGAAATGCACTTATAATATATTAGATGAAAGCATGTAGTTCTATCTGCACTTAGCTTGCAGATCTCTCTCTTTCTTTCTCTTCTCCTCTCTCCCCTCCCTACGCACCCAGCTGCAAGGTTGATCTTCACACCCAGATGAATATCTTACAATATGAGAATTCCCTCTCTCCCACAACACTTCTCTCTCATAGCAACAATAATCACTCATAACATGCATGAATGACGAATCAATCAACAACAACCTGATCCCAGGTCCTGTAGACCTTATTTATACATTACAATGACTCTCAGACAACCTTAGGCCGAAACCTAGGTGTCAAAACCCTAAATACCAAAACCCTAGGTGTCTAAAATCCTAGGTCAACTTGACCCACATTTTCGGGGCTTCGCCAGCCTGTCTTTCCTTCTTTCTTGCAAGGTGATCCAAAGCATATATAGGTGGTTTTTTCTGCTTGCCAAGTCATCCATGATCCATATCCATCTTCCTTGATGATCTGTCTTCCTCGCTCTCCCCATCCAACAAATTTCTTTCTCTTACTTCTCCCGGTCTTTTCTTTTATTTTGGTCACTTCGATCCATTCTCATTCAACTTGTATTCCATGTTGTTCGCGCTTCATGCTTCTTTTCTTAATCTTCACAACCTTCCATAACCAAGGGCCAAAAACAACTAAAATTCCCTGCATGCATGGGAGAAGGGGGGAAGCACTGAGAGGAGGTGAAAAAATGGAGGAGGACATGGATAAGAGAAAGAAGAAGGAGGCCATGGACCCAATTATGATGGAATAATACTATATAAAGCATATAATGGAAGGAGTTGTAAATACGTGCAGTGGAGTACCCTACCAATATAATATGAATAACAAGAAGAGAGCCATGTTTGATAGAGAGGGCTTGGCAAGTGATGAGGAAGAGGTAGAGGATCTTCGGGCTGTGGAGAAGATTGAGGAAATCCTATGCACAACATATGAAAGGAAAACATGAGGTCCAAGGTCAGGGAAAAAAGGAATAACTCCAATCCATATCACCATTAGTGTGGATCGTACAACCCCATGTGCAACTAGTACACCAAAAATAACTCCATCATTTAGAAAAACAAATTTTAGTGGAATAAGAAGAATAGGATTGGGATATAATCAAGGATCATCAACTGGGGGATCTAGTTTAGGAAGTAACAGTTAAATATCTACACAACATGGAGGTAGTAGTTCAACATAGTTCAAAATGGCAGGACATGATCCTACGATCATATTACCATAGTTTCGGGGAGAGGCATTCGAGGACCTTGAAAGGATCTTATTCATATGTGAGAAGATATAGGAACCAAAGAATATAACATATGAGGATAAAAAACTCGTGCAGTTATCTATCACTCTAAGAGACCGTGCACTGGACTAATATATGACTGTATATGTAAACATTCCACCAAGATTAATAAGGACTATTGTAGACGTGAAAAAACTACTGATAAACGGATTTCAGAAGCCCAACTCAAAATATCAGTACATGAATGAAATGATTGAAATTAGAAAAAAAACAGAAGATTTTTTATGGGATATTGATAGGAGGTTTAAACATTTGAAATGTAAGTTGAAGTATGCAATTACTGACATGCAACATAGGAACTTTTTTCTGAATTCAGTGCTACCAAACTTGAAATACCCATTAAGACAACAAAAGTTCCAAACTCAGGAAGATGCTCTATAGGAAACCTTACAATTGGAAGAGAAACAGTATCAAAAGACATGTCCAACAATAGAGGAGTTGAAGGAGGATCTGAAGAACCTAACATTTCAACTCAACCAGAATAAGAGAAAAGAGAAAAGAAAAGTTGTTTGGTGTACCACATGCAGGACATAAGGACACCTTAAGAACGAATGTCCAAATTTCGCACGGTATATGGAAACAAGAGTACCAAAAACGTTTCCAATAGGAGGACCATGGTGTGAGATATGTAAAATGCATGGGCATGATCCATATCATTGTTCAATGATGTAGAAGTATAAGATGGTACCCAAAAGTTCATACTACAATTTTTGCAAGTCAATGGGTCATGATGATAAAGATTGTAGCACAATGGAGCTGATGAGAGAAAGAACTCCAGATACTTATAGGGTGCAAGAAGAAATGATGACAGGATAAGATGCACATCAATTCAACTAGGTACCACCTCCATACAACAATGCACATCAACAGTATAACAATGTGTAGCCACAATACAACAATGCATAACCACAGTATAACCCCACGCAGTATAACCAAGTACCTCAGTACAATGAACCAAGAGGAGATCGAGGGGGATATTGAGGTGGAGGACGGTCTAGAGGAGGATTTGGATGAGGAAGAGGAAAAACAGTGTGTCAGAACTGCCGACATATAGGACATTATGCAAGGGAATGACCACTTCCACCTATGACATGTATGTATTGTCGCACAAAAGACCATGACACAGAAGGTTGTCCAACACTCTTGGGAAAGATCCAAGATAAAAGGAATCAAAACAACCAGACTATCCATTAGATTTATGTAGAAGCCATGGATGATGGGAGAAACATCAATATATTCACTTGAAGAGGAGCCAAGATAGGAACTAATGCAGTAAAACAAGATCCAGTGCAACACCAATGGGTGAAGAAGAATATTGAACCACATAAGCAATTTGATGCATGAAAAGAAAAGGAAACATTCAAGGAGGCCAGACAGGATTTTCTCAAGAAAAATGTTGTGTCTACATCAGCCACACAACACACCCAAAATGTACCAATGTATTAAATTCCCTCCTTAATGGACCATACCAATGAAGCACAACCTTTAGAGAAAGTAAGTGGCATAAAAAAAAATCTGCAATCTTGTGTTAAGTTATTGAACGATCCACCATCTGTAAAGATATTACAAAATTTTCTAGAAATATGTAACATAGAGGTAGAAGGGAAATTAGAGAAGAAAAAAGTCAATCATCTCCATACAAGAAGGACAAGTAGGAAATTTAGACTAAATGCTAACATTGGGGACTTCAATATGGGTGATATTATATTAGACTTGGGATCTGAAGTAAATTTCTTTCCTAAGAAGACATGGAAGTGTATGGGAGAACCCACATTAGTCTATTCACTTGTCCAATTGAAATTAGAAAATCAACACGGAGTGTTACCAATTGGAAGGCTTAAAGGTGTGACAGTAGATTTGGATGGAGTGCACACTATGGAAGATTTTGAAGTAATAGAGATAGTAGATGGCACAACACCTTATCCAACATTGCTTGGATTGGATTGGGAATTTGATAACCAAGACATACTCAACATGAATAAAAGGAAAATAACATTTGAATCAGGTGAATATAGAGTCATTCCACCATTAGATCCTTTAGAAGGAGAAAGGTTTGTAGAACACACTTGTTTGGATTTGGAAGAAATAAACTAGTTGTACAAAACCATCGCGTGAGAAGAGGATTATGTTAACCCAACTGCAAATGGGGAACTCATCTGGAGAAGAATTACATTAGGTGATTTCGACATAGATACAGGTCTGGAGAATTGGAAACAACGATTTCTTGAAGTTTCCACAAGAAGGTGTGCAAGAATAGTTTGTGCAGAAAGATGGGTTGGTACAGAGATAAGAGAACCTCCTAGTTTTCATGGGGTATATGACTTAAAGTAATTTGTTACAAAATATGAAGAGGAAGTGTTAGAAAATCATAGACTCTTAGCCCTAGATATTTCACTCAAGGCTACACCAGCAAGATGGTGGGGTGAACACAAGGAAACAACTCAGGACCGATACCAATGTAAACGATTAATGCACATGAGATTTGGCGTGCAACAGGGTAGAATTAAAATGTAGAGGTATGATGGAAAGGGAAAATGAGATGAACACTTAGAGAAGTGTATAAAATAGTGTAGGATGACATCACTAGAAGAATGTCCTCATCACTTTATCCATACATTGGAAGGAATCCCAGAGAACTGGTATATAGACCAGGAGATGCACAGAGGCACTACAGAATGGAAAACATTACAACAGAAATTTGTAGTAACTTTCTCATTTGAACATGAGAACCCCAACATAGATTAAACACTGAAGCATATACGAGAGTGATATTTATTGATGAACTAGAGGTTGAAATCATGACAAAATATCAACAATAGAACAAACAGATAATCAAAGAACTACTTTCATGCTATCATGTTGAAGAGGAAACACCAGATGAAGATGATCTACACAAAATTCATATTACTGAGATTGAGGGTGTTACAAATTATTTTTTTTACCCCTTTATCATCGATGATATGTTTACTGCTTACTTATTTGTTCCCTAAAACTACTGAAGAAATGAGACTTTCTCCCTGAGAAATTGAATCATCTTTCTTTTCTTAAAAACCCTATCAAAGGAGATCGTCACACCCTGCTAAATGCTTGGGATGTGACAATGCTTTCTCATCACATGATGTACCAAAATGGGCTACGACGTCATCACAAGATGCTTGTGCTTAGGGTGCGACGATGCTCAAACAAGGAAAAAAGGTGAAATTCTCAAAAGTTGTAGAATGGAATCTTCTAGAAGATGAGGTGGCCTCCGATTGATTTGGATCTTAATCACTTCTCTAATTTAGTGGGATCATCCTAATATCCTCATCCATCCCTCTTCACCCTATAAAAGGAGGGATCTCTCATGGGAAAGTCTAGGATAGCTTATGCATGAATAATTCTGCTAAAGGTTGCACTTGTGACAACTTTATTTTAGCTTTCCAAGTCTGGTTGTGGATATTCTTCATCAAAAGAATTGGAGCAGAGGTGTGTGTGTTGAGGAAAAGGTCCATTGGAAGGGACCTTGCAACATCAAGGCATAGGTTTTATTCTCTACTTTCATCAATATAATGCAACAATACATTCCTTCCCTATAAAAGTGTCTTAATTTTTATTATATAGCTCCTTGATCTTATACATAGATTTCATTGGAATATATATATATATTATATATATATATATATATCGTTTCTCTATTTCTTTGTTGGTTTGTGTCTTTTAAATAGGTCCAATATCCCACAAGTATAAGGATGGATAAATAACAACACTAGCGAGGATCAAACAACGTTTAAACAGTATGACATTTATCCTTCATTGAACTAGTTTACATCACAACGAAATATAAGGAGAAGCTTGTATTCTTCTCTGTTTTGTTCTAATTTCTTGTTTAAGTTAGGGAGATTAGTTTGTGTCCGCACGTATTGATTTGTCTAATAAAAAAAATTTCGACCATACTGGGGATCGTCCTCTTTTGGATTTTGCTTCCTTTTTTTCTTTTGGCTTGCCTTCTTTTGGTTGTTTTTCATTCTCTAAGTCATTGGGTGATCCATGTTGACTCTCTCGTCTTGAAAGTTCATTTGGAAATCATGTCCTCTATTCATTTTCCCCTTATTTTTAGTCATCGTCACACCCTTCTTGTGGAAACCAGTGCCATGACGTCGCACTGTGCATTTCTCACAGCCTGCGACGATCCTTGATCGTCACACTGTGTTCTTTTGCTTCCTGCGACGATTCCTGTAGAAACTTTTTGAGTGACATTCATTTTTCCTCTTTGCCCATATTTGTCATAATTTCTTGGGATGAATGTTTTGTCCTATTGAGTGATTATTCACAGCTTGGTTTGCATCATTTAGCTGAATTTGATCAAAACTGAAGTATTGAGAGTCTTTTTCATAAGTTTCATAGTTTCATCTTTCACTTCTTGCTGCAAGGGTATAATCTCAAGGCTTCATCGTTGAGTGCTTGCCAAATAAGTTGTTATTGATCTTTTTTGAGTTTTGGATTGTTGTTTATTTGAAAACGATTTTTTTATTGCATTAGACAAATCAGTTTTCTTACTTTTACATTTATGGTTGCATTATGAGTTAAGTTTGGGAAATTGCGTCGTGAGTACATTCATCTTCTTGGACAAATTTTTATTTTTGATTTAGATCTCTATTTTTATTTGAAAAGAAAAAGAATCAAAATTGTTTTTTCTATTTTGTAGTGTTTACAAGAAATTTTTGCATTCAAGTGTTTGTTTAAAAAGATAAAATTGGAAAAATTGATAGCTTTGATTGTTTGGCATCAAAATCATTCAAAGATTGAAGAAATTGTGTTTTACATATTGTTGTATTCTGGAAAAAGAAAACCTTCTCCCTTATGTAATTAGAGTTCATCGAATGAAAATATTGCATCTCATCTCTCTTTTCATATTGTTGAGTCAAGGTCAAACACTTCATCAGTTTTGTCTCTGCTTCCTTTTTTGAGTTAAGCAACAACCATTAAAATTGAGTGTAATTTTAAAATTTATCTAGTAAGTTTTATTTCTAGAACTCTTATACACCAACAATATCTAGGGATAGTTCTTTGGAATAGTTTGTGAGGAATACTCTCCAAAGCATCAAAACACACAATAGTATCTAGAAATAGGGAGAGTTAAATCCACTTGCTACATTTTGTCCTAGGAATCCCTTCTAACACAAGGGTCAATCACGAGGTCGAATTAGGGATGATAGAGTTACTCAACCTGCTTTGTTGGTCTTAGTGTAGTGATTGTGCATATTATTGGGGTTCACTTGAGAAGAAAATCTTGTGCGTACATTCTCGAGTTGATTTCAAGCTTAGATACCCTTCCTTTGCGCATATATCAGACTATCGATTTCTTCCCCACACATCATTTTCGTAATTGGTAACCTTAGTATCCTATCTCTTTAGGGTCTTCACATGAGGTGACTATGGAGGGGCAAGTCTTCACGGTACCTAGAATCGATATTGGCTAAACTCACTCAGGCTCCTTGGAGAGTATACCCATGATTATGTGTGGGACATTGCACCAGGGTGTAAGTCTGTTAAGCAGGTTGTCAATGTAACTTTTCGACCTGCTTTATTGTAACCCCTTCTTGTATTGATATTGTGACGTTGGATTTCATCACCAACTGGTGATTTCGAAATAAGAAGGCTTGTTTGTCTGCTTGATATATATATTTTGTTAGTGAAGTGTTGTTTGTTTCTCTAGTTGGCCATATATCTCTTTTATTCTTTTTTGGGTGCAGCCAACATCGGCCCTCACCGTTCATGTAGGATGCAGTGGTTGCCTCTGGAAGAACTGGAAGAATATCCCCCCTTGCTTCCTAATTCACTAGAGTGTCCTTCTCCTAAAGGATCAATCAATAATGATGTTTCCTCTAAGATCGGGAGTTCTACTCCATTGGTTGAATCATCACTCCCTGTAAATCTGTTATTGAATATTTTACAAGACCCAATTTTTCTCTGAATAAACTCTTCGGGAGACATTGTTGTTGAAGAATATACTAGAATACCTTTTGTACCTTTTGAAGAGTCTAGTGTGGATGATCCACAATTTCATAGTGAATCATTTAGAACTCTCGTTAATCCTAGTCCAGTCCCCGTCTGTTCTTTTTGGAGGACCTCCTCAAGACACAATATTTTTGATCAACTGGAACAACAAGTACTGTTGTTATGGTTTCATACACATTGTTGGTTGGTACACATACAATCCTTCCTCTCCATCTCACTAGCTCTACCTGAGTCCCACAAGTTACACATGTTTCTATCGGAAGTACGGTAGAAACTCAAGCTCCTATTGGAACGCCACTTCCACTTAGATCAAATCCCTCACTTCCACCTGGGTATAATGATCTTAATATTTCTATTGCTAATCCTACCTAGGGTCAATCTAGAGGAACTAATATTTTTGTTCCACTTGGGTATAATGTTGCTAGCGGTTTTGTTCCCACACCTACCCAAGTTCTATCTAGAGGGCCTAGAATTCCTCCAGCACCTGGAGGATCTAATTTTCCTTGCCCAAGTAGATCCAATAATCTTGGAGGCACAAGTCATTATGTCACTTATGGTTTTCAACTTCCTGTTGGAGGTCAACCTCAAGTTGGGAGGCAACCCCAAGTTGGGGTGAATAACCCAGTTTACGGGAAATATACACCTCGATTACAAACTAAACCTTGGAATTTTCCTTTCCATGGAAATCAACAACTGCCCGGGGGGGGAAATATTCAATTAAATTATTTTGTACCCTCTAATATCAGGCAACCTTATCCAGGCTCTGTAAATCCTACTTGGGATCAAGCTTTTAAATCTAATGCTCCTTTCTAAGGTGGCATACCGAATCAACCAACAAATGTTGACTACTTGACTCAAAACCCCCCATCACTGAATTTGACATGACCCTCTAACTATTTACAAACTAATTATGGTCCTCTTGGTATACCTATGGGATTGCCTCCCCAAAGTTACCAGTTTCCTCAAGTAAACAAACATTTTTTTATTTCTAGCTACTTTGGATTTACCGTATTTATCTAGGATTTTGAATGATCCCATCTTGAATTCTCCTTATTGACCAGTTATACCTGCCAAATTACCATCATACATTCCTAAGTTTGATGGTCTATCGAGATAATACCAAAACAATCAAATCATGACATTTCATCTTTGGTGTTCATCCAACTCCTTGATGGATGACTCTGTCCAATTACATCTTTTCCAACATACCCTTATGGGTTCAAGTACAAAATGGTATATTGAATTGCCACGAGGATTCTTCAATGATTTCGACACCTTAGCTATGGATTTCTTGACACGTTACCAATTACCGATACGATATGAGACATGAACCAAAATTTTGAGTTCATTTAAGCAGTCCTCTTCTACTCACATCTCATATCATATTCACGAGTGGCGGAGGAGACGACGATTAATTAAAGTTCCCCTTCCTGATCAATTATTGGTTGAATGGTTTACCAAATCACTCATCAGTCCTATAGCCCGTGATGTTTCCATGGGAGGTGTCATCACTTAAGATAAGGCGATTAGTCGTGCTCAATACTTGGATCTCGTTTATTCTCGAACGAGCACGTTATATGACTTAATCCATTATTCTCCTCTCCCATCTACAAATATATCCCTAACGCCTCCAATAGCTTCTCATGTTGTTGATGGTGTTATTGGTACTTTTCATGCTGAGGCTCAGTCCAAACAAGCCAATCATTCCAATCCCAAATTGTTAAGAACCAAACATCAATATAGCATAGAAAAACCTCAGGAAAAGTACTCAACACCTTGAAAAAGAGATAATTTCAGATAATAAGCCTCTTCGAGGGGGAAACCTCCTTTTACCCCACTTAAATGTTCAAGTACAAGATGATTCAAAATGAAAATGTCTGCTTGGTATATATAGGAGACTAGGAGGTATAATTACAAATAATGGCCTAAACCCGACATAATTAAAATAACATTACTGATCTAAATTACAACTAATGGCCTAAAGCCGACATAAATAAAATAGCATTACTAATCTAATATGCCCCAATTAAGGGGTAATGAGCCAATATTAGGGCTTAACATGCCCCTCCCCTTGAGACAAGTGTTGTCCACAACACTTGCGTAACTCTGGATGCTTCTGTATAAAAGACTCATCTTCCCAAGTGGAATCTTCAACCGGTAGTTTCCTCCATTTAATGAGATACTCTGAAATGGATCTATTCCTCAGTTGGCGAATTCTTGTGTCAGTGATGGCTTCCGGCTCCAATATGATTTTTCCTTCCTCGTCAAGTTCTGGCAATATAGTTTGAAATGGGATCTTGTCACCTATAGCCTTCTTTAAGCATGAAACATGGAAAACTGGGTGTACTCGTGAAGATGCAGGCAGCTCCAATTTGTATGCCATAGTACCAATCTTTTGCAACACCTTATAAGGGCCATAGTACTTTGGTGATA